>BGNK01001329.1:0-35000 GCA_003297005.1 Symbiodinium sp. clade A Y106 | reverse complement strand
TGAGCTGTCGGCGCCACCATTCGTAGAGTCTCAGGGGTTGGTTATTTAAGCGAGTCGGGTCGTTTTTGTCCTCGGTGCCTTTGAGGCTCGGTGCTTCAACCGCTCAAGGCTTCTGATTCTAAGGCTTCGTGTTGCAAGAGGCGAGCTTTTGGGATTCGAAGCTCTTCAGCGGCTCAGGGTTACCCAAACAAGTCAAACAAGTCACTGCACCAAAGCCAGAAATCCTGCAATAGGCTTCGGTTTAGGCTTGACCTTCGCAGCCGGCAACTTTGTCAAAGTTGAGGTCGTTTGGGTTTAGGGTTCAAGAGCCAGTGCGGTATTCAGACTTTCGGGTCCTGCTGCTGCTGTGTGACGACATCATCCTCAAGGAAGCAATTTCATACGTGGGGTTGCAAGAGTCTAGATTGGCGGGGCGAGTGACTCAACGTAGCAACCAACCCCGATTACGGCTGCGGAGGACTACCAGCCGGCGCTTTGCCAGTTCTCAAGCGCCAGCCAGCTTTCACACTTTATCGCGTTTACTGCACAAAGTTGCATGCAATCTGGGCCAGGAAGGGTTCTGGAGACTGGCACGAGCAGTTTTCGCAGTGCAGATGGAAACCACATCATGTCTTACGCCTCAGGTCGCGGCCACGATCATGGCGTTTGCGGAGAAGCGCTTCAACACAAACCTGGATTTAGATTCCAACTACAAGGTGACCCTTGTTGTGACTTAATGTATGTTCGTGAATTGAGGTGTTGTGGGGTCTCTGCGTTCTAGCTTTAGGCTCAATCCCTGCATGTGGCTGGCAAGCACTTCCCGGCAGCTTTGTGTTATGGACCGTGTTGACCGTCGAGGATTCTATCGGCCGGAGGCAGAACTATAAATGCCGGAGAAAGAACAATAAATGCAGCTTTCCGGTTTTAAATGTAAAGGTTTAGATTCAGAGACCGTAAGATCCTCTCTGAAAGCCTTGACAGGTAGGGGAGGGCTGGGTGGTGTTTCTTACTGTATCAAGTATAACCACAGTGCGCAGCTCTATGGAAGAACAGCAGTACTTGTTCAGTCCCCCGTATTTTTGCTTCCACCTTGGATGATCACAGCACTACACCCCTACAGAACATTACTCATGGAGTTTCAGAAATCAATATGCGCTAGATAGTTAGTAGGATGCTATGTTACACAGAAACCTATGTACAGGTACCCCTTCTTCTGAACAAATTCAACCCTGCCCTTCTGTGAGAAATGCAAAAATACCCGCAGCTTCCGGTCATCCAAAACTGCTCCATGACACTATATAGGCCAGGCATGAAAAATTGGACTAAGGTTTGGGGGTATGATAGTACGATTTACTGTTCCTATGTCTTCAGGCCCCAGTGCAACAAGAGAAGCCGCCACCCAATGCCCTTCTAATTTCTGCCCTGCGGATTAACCCTAAACCCTTTTTGAGCACGGACTTAACCCTAAACCCTAAACCCTAACCCTTCGGTCCCAAAGCCAACTCGCACCAAAGTCTGTCTGATAACCCCCACAAGAGCCGCCAATCAATCTTATTGAGCAGGGACTGCATTGCACTAAGCCCTGAATCCTTTCCGCCCATCAACCTAAACCCTAAATCCCAAGAAGCCGACACGCAAAACCCTCAAAACCCTCAACCCAAAACCCTCACACCGACTCTTGATTTCCGAGGCTTTGGCTTCTGGCCGTCCCAAGTCAGGGTGAAGTGGGCCCGAGACACGCAATTTCGCAAAGCTTCGTCCTTAGCTGGGCTGCACTTCAAGGTGTAGAGTTCAGAGTCTGGGGAGTCTCGGGCTTTAGGGTTTCAGGGTTTAGGGTTCTATAGGGCTCTACAGGGTTCTATAGGGTTTAGGGTTCTATAGGGTTTAGGGTTTCGGAGTCAAGATCTGTGTTGCTGTCATGGAGTCATGGAAGCGGTTGTTTAGGGTTTCTATAGGGTTTGGGGTTTAGGGTTCAGGGTCCAGGGCTTACAGGGCTTTGGGTTTAAGCCGCACTGAGGGGAGGCTCCGGGACTCTAGGGGCCACTGAAGGCTTTCATTTAGGGCCTCCTGTGGGGGCCTTAATAATTAGATTACGGGTTTGGGGGTTCCATATTATGATTATAGTATCATATACCCCCCCAAAACCCTATTCTAAATATTAAGGCCCCCATAGTACAAGGTTTAGGGTCGGGGAGGTACCGAGATGGAAACTAACGCGAAACCTGCAGCCGGTCCGTTGTAGACTGCTGTTCTTGAACAGACCGCTATATGGGAGCTTCCGAAAATTAGGGGTACCTTGTTTTGGGGTCCTTATAATAAGGATCCTACTATTTAGGGTACTATATTAGGGTCCCCTGTTTTCGGAAACCCCCACTCCTTAGAGGCTCAGTACCAGCCCACAAAAGGTAAACCTTTCCAATTATGGTAGGATCATATAAGCCCCGAAAGGTTGACGGCTTCATCCTCGGCTACTAAGGTTCCATGGTCGTTTAGGGCAGGGAATCCGTTTGCATAAATATCTGGAAAGGCATGTTTCGCAATTCCGTTTGATTGACGAAGGCCCTCTGGATATCCTGGCTTCTCAAGCTCAGCCAACCCTCATCAAAGACTAAGCTGTCGTATGTCATGGGGTCAAGACTTTTAAATCAGCAAAATTCTGAAAGCTAGCACACGAGAACAGAGAGCTTGTATGCGAGCTTCATAGGCCTTCTCTAAGTACACACCAGACTTCCGTGCAACTTGCAATGATAGACGACGGAAGCTCTTTGGTCCACATTTCTCTGGGGCCACCGCTGGAATCAAGCTTTCAAAGGCTTCCGTCTGATGCGCACGGCCAACGGTGAGTGGCCTGGTACTGCAGCTCAGTTGGATCACATGTAATGGTAGCATTCCGTGACCACGAACTTACCATCGTGGCAAAACCATAAACAGTCCTACGACACCCCAAAGCTAACCCCTTAGGCCCTATAAGCCTTAAACTCTCAGCTCTGAGCAGGCCCTGTCCTTAAGCCCGAAAGCCCTCAAGAAACGCAGAGACATGAACAGGCTGAGCGGTCAGGCTCGTCTTTCTTCAGGATCAGATGAACTTGCTTCTGCCTCAGCCGTATTCCCATGGCTCGACTCCCCAATATCCAGCAATTCTTGAGTCAGGGTCTAAGGTTTACGGTTTGGGTCATAGCACCAATGCAGCAAGCATAGCAATACAATTGGACAAACTAGAACTCTGGAACTCCACGACTAGCAGCAATAGAAACAGGTAGCTGGTAAGCAATATAGTAGAAGCCAGAAAGTTATTAGCCTCATAACCCTTAAGGTAAAGTATAGGGGATCCCAGCATGAATCATCCTAAATCCATGTTCCAACTTTCTGGGGTTCACTATATGTCTAGTCCTAGATCCGTACGTGCTAAGGATTCACAGCTCGGGCTTCAGTGCCTAGCGACTGATAGTCTGGGTAGTTGGGGACCCGATCGGTCCAATTTTTCTTATGCTAAGGAATATTCTATTGAGTGTTCGATTCTTGATTTACAACGGGATCCTGAGTATGATTATTTGAGACACATGTCCTCATTCTACTGTTCCCTTTGCATCTGGACTCCGCTGATTGCGTGAAAACAAAAGAAGCTCAAACCCATATCTAATCACTATCGCAGACTCTCCTTGAACCCTAAACCCTCATGGATACTGGGCTCTCTGGGAACCCCCCTCTTTATCTGGAACTTGCATAGGTGATCCCCAAACTCCAAAGCCGAAGCCCCAAAACCCTCGGCCCCCTCCTATCCTTTCTCATTTTATAGCCAATCATCCATGAAACCATAGGGTTTAGGAGTTTACGATTTAGGCTGCCTGAGTCTTAAGCCCACCCGGAACCCAAACTTCAAAACCATCATGCCAAAGCGTCGGCGTTTTCTTCGCGTCCGCTGGAAAATCTTTTGCTGGGCAGCTTGGCTGACCCAGGATTGAACACGACAAGATGGTTGCTGATGTGACCGATAGCAGCTCGGCCTAAGCTACATCCGCTTTGCTCACGTAAACGGCCCGTGCAAATGCATCTTCCAGGGTGTCCACGCCATCAACAGTGTGCAGCCTTGTAGCTCGAAGTGCGATGGTCCCTACATTTCGCTACCATATTCGTTTATGGTGGCATGAACGGATCCTCGCTCTCCAGGTTCTGGGCCGTAGGTCTACGATCTTTGACATGAAAACTCAGAGGGCTTAGTCAGCTGTAAATTCTGAACCCAATCCAATTTTCACCTGGCTAAGTTTCCTGATCCTCTACTTGGCATATAGCCGTCATGCCGATTAGGCGGCAGAAGCAACAGGAGTAGTCATAGACGTGGTAGTGGTTGCGGTAGTGACTGGTTCTGGTCAAGAAAATGCAACAGCAACATGAAGATCGAAGAAACGAAACGGGAACATTGCAAAGAGAAGAGCACCTTTTTACTCTTCAAAAGCTCGCTACACTGCAACCCTCTAAGCGCAAGCCCTCACTCACGTTTCCACATGAGTCCGACACCTACAGACCGCCAACTCTAAAACCTCAAAGCCCGAAGAAGTAACTTTTTATGGTAAATAAACCTAAGCCCTAATCCCTACACCCTCACAGGAAACCTTTGAAGAAGTAACTTTGATGGTAAAAACCCCTAAGCCCAAATCCCTAAACCCTCATACCCTTCGAAGACCCCCCCCCCCTACGCCCTCAGGAAACCCTTGAAGAAGCCCTTATCAGGATCCCTAAACCCTCATAACCTTTAAAGAAGCCCCCTTTTTTGGATCATTTTGGCCGCCCAGCGGCCAGTGCAAGCGTTCCTCGAGACTCTTCAGGCCGCCTTCCTCCAGGAGCAGGGCCAGGCGGCCATCGCCTGAGGGCTCATCTTAGGGCTGGTGCATGAGCTTGTTCAGGCTTAGTAGGTATGTGTATATATATATATATGTATATTTCTGCAAACAAACAACATGTATATATATATATATAATACACATGTGCTCATATTTTGTACATATATCATCTTATGCACACATATGGGGCGGACAGTTCATGCATATGTTATCTACCCATCCAACCATCTGAATTATATCCATATATGTATACATATACATATATATATATATATATATATGTGTGTGTGTGTGTATATACACATACGGGAAAGATGGCTGTGTGGAGGGGTATGGGGTGTGAGCCCTTGGGCTGATCGAAGGTCCGCAACTCAGCCAAGGTTGCATCTGATCTCTCCAGCAGCTCTAGGGCTTCTCTACTCCAAAACGACATTGGGTCGAGGGGTACAGGGTTCGGGTGTAGAGTTTAGGGCTTTAGGGTTTAGGGTATAGTTCGGGTACCCTTTAAGAGTACCATGTTGCTGAAGCCATGCTTTGTAGCTGTAAGGGTGCTGCTAGGGTGGCAGTACCAGCTGCTACACGCGAAAAACGGTGAACACCACTTGTGGTGTGTGGACCTCATCACCGGGTTTTCCTGGTAGAGCAACTTGTTTCTGTTGCCCCTAATGTAGGGGCCTTCATGATTGCCTGCACTATTTTGGGGGGGTCCGTATTATAAACATGTTATAAATATAATTATAATGGGCTCCAAAACCCTATTCTAATTATTAAGGACTCTATATTACCCAACTACACATCCAGGCTATTCGGGTCCAGGTTATGCGGTACTTGGTCCTACAGTACAACACACAGAGGCATTAACACCAGTTTGCATGATAGTCTGATGATACCACAAAACCACGGCACGCTGGCACCGTCTGGCCAAGACTCTACACCTTATCCTGCAACCCTAAAGCTCGAAAGCGCTAAACTCCAATTACGACCCTCCCCTCGCATGAAAAGCCCGACAGACACAGAAACGCTCCAAGATACTACTGTCCTGTAAAAACCATCTGTGTAAAAACACTGAGCCAAGTTAAGTTAAAGATCTGTGTAGAAACACTCAGCCAAGTTAAAGAGGAGGGAATCGTGGTCCCGAACCCTAAACCCTTCAAAACACGCAAACCTTCAAACCCTTCACTCTAGGACCCGCAAGGGAATCGAGGTCCAGGTTGGATGCCCAGTGTCTCAGAGGCAGAAGGGGACCCGTGACATCCAGGAGCGCCAAAACCTGCGAAGTCTTTTGAGTTTCAGACGGGTTTGCAAAGAGCTTTCCCAAAAAGACCCACAGGCCATTGCATAAGGGAAATATAGGGCTCTACGACGGTGCAGCTTCGTGCGGCTGATGCTCTACATAAATCACATTCAGGACCCTACAGCTGCCACCTTCCTTGAAGACTAAGCCCCAAAGCCCGGCACTGAAACCGTAGATTAATCGCCAAACCCTGTTGCCCCAACTGGGCAGTCTCAGTGGCCCCTGATTTGTAATGGTTTCAATAGTTTATTATCGTATGTTACACTATGTTATAGTATATGGAATGCCAGCGCAAAGCGCTCAAACCTTCATTTTTGCCCACCTAGAGCCAGCGAAACCCTGAACCGCCTGAATCGAGCAAATGCATACGTAATTGGATATCTAGGCACAGAACATATTTCTGCTGGGTGCCTGTTGAAGCAATCCCGCATCCGGCTCGGGTGGCGATTTGTCAGCAAAGCGCTCGGCAAGGATTGGTCGCAAAGGCCTACGCGGTGTCTCGGGGCCAGCGGGGGAAGACCGGCAGGGAAAGAGATCCACCGCCGTGTTAGTGGGTGAGCGGGTTGGGTGGTTTAGGGTTTAAATGGGTTTAGGGTTTAAGACATGGGATGCACCGCCATTTCCATTGCCAAATGAAGGGGTGGGTCAATGTCCTCTAACCTCCAGCCACGATTTCTGGGGCCCTATTGTCCTTACAGCCCAATCCTCAAGGCCGGCACCGTACACGTCCCAGGAGAAAAAACCATAGGTGAACAACTGAACCCAAAGTAGATAAATGTACGAATACATACATACATACATACAAGGAAACAGTGTGTACATGTTCCCATCCAAATAACTCATGTGATGTTGATCTGCTGAGACAAACATTCAGAAAAGCTGGAATCCTTATAAAGAAAGAAGCATAAACGCTCAAACACGCAACATAGGGGCATGAACAATGAATGAGGGACTCTGAGGAATCTGATAGGTAGTTATTAAGGCGCTTTTGTTACCCAAGTTACGAACACCCCCTCCCTCACCACCCACACAAAACGTTTGAAACCCCGGGCAAGGGTGTTGTGGCTGGCAATTCTCCTGACTTCATCCATCGTCCAGGGTGCAGGTCTTCATGGGGTTTAGGCTTCAGGATTCTCGGGTGGTACAAACTCGAGCTTGAAGGATTGGCATGAGTCGGCGGTCAGATTTTAGGGAAGGCGGGCTGGGTAGAGAGTAGTCATTGCTTTGGGCAAGGCTTCATGGTTTAATTGCTCATGTAGGCCGTTGAGAAAGAAGTCGCGATCCCGAACCTGTCGTGGCATCCTGCAAGGTTTCCTAGAGCTCGGTACATTAAGGATCTGGGATGAGTTCGTACTACTATCCTATCATTACTATGATGAGAATTGGGTGTGGAAGCACATGCAAGAGGCCGAGTCCACGAAGAAAGAGGCTGAAAGCACCCTCGCCGTCCTCCCGTCTAAAAACCCCACAAAAGCACGGCTGTTTGAACGGGCCACAGTTGATCAGTGCTTCTGCGCAAGAAGCTGTGGACCCACTTTGGGGCCGAGAAACCGACTGCTATGACCTGCTTGCAGGCTCAACGATCCTCACACATCGCGGTGCGCTAGGTTTTTACGTGTTCTATAACATAAGGCTTCTATAAAAAGCCCTGTACATGGGTAAACCCTAATACCTCCTAAACCCTAAACCCTAAACTAAAAACCCTAAATCCTAAACCCTACGGGGTCTTCGAGGGCTAAAGCTCCGAATCTGGAGGCGCTTTGGCCTTGCTTTGGGAAAGCCCGAGGTTCAGGGGCGAATGCCCCAGCTTTCTCGCTACATCCCAGGCTGTGGTGCCATCCTCGGGGAGGGTGCTACATTTTACAAAGTTACAAAGGTACACTATAGGGTTTAGGGTTTATAGGGTTTAGGGTTTATATGGTTTAGGGTTTATAGGGTTTAGGGTTTTTTATGAAATTATACGGCATAATATACCACAATGTAGTATAGGGTGCGACGTTGGGGAGTGTCTGGGTTATAAGGTGTTGTTATAAGAAGACTAGGGTATAGGGCTAGGGTTACTATGAGAATATAATATGAGAATACTATTCTGTAAGGGTTAATATGATTCTGAATTCTTACTATAAGGGTTACTTTAAAGGCTATTAACTACAACGGTTGCTAGAACGCTAACTAGGATTACGATTAGAGGGTGGTCGTGACACGGTGACACATGCCTCGCTGCTTTACACTGGCGGGGTCCTTGGATCGCACCTTCAGGTCCGCCTTCATGGCTGCAAGGTGCCGGACAGTCGCGCGGTGGCCAGATTTTGCTGCGAAGTGCACGGCCGTGAAGCCTTGCGTGTCTGCATCGCCGACCGGAAGACCCTGCTCACGGACCAGAAGGTCCAGAACGTCCAGGTGGCCTTATTGATTATGACTTGAGGACTCGAGATTCTTCAAAGATTCACGATCTCATGACCATGGACAACAAACAAACACCAAGGACTAGGACGATGATGATAACGACGATGATGACGGTAATGTTGATGTTGATGCCAATGATGAAGCTGATGGATAATTCTGATGACGATGACGATAGTAACAGTGGGAATTGACACTAGTGTCGGCATTGCAACAGTATGGCAGTATGCTTATGTTGACAATCGATTTCATATCTGCGGGAGATGTCGGCGATGTGCGATGATGCTGTACACTGCTGGTCATGCAGTGGCTGTGGCGGCGGCGGCAAAGTTTATACAGATCTTGTTTCGTTGTCGGTGTCATTTGATTTAGCCATTGTTCGCTAAGAGGGGAAACCATTGAGTACGGTAGTGATGATGCCTGGCCAGAATCAAGACGACGTGATGTGGTGGCGGCGCACGCTTCCTCTCAGAGTCCAGAGAATTTAACATCCCCGAATCAAGCAAAAAATGCTTGAAACAAAGGGGGAGATCCTGAATAGAAAAAAGGTAATGGTAGGTCCCTAAATTAGGGTCCCTTTTAGGCTCTTTTTACAAGGGTGCCGGTTTCTTTTGATACCTAATTCACACACAGAACTACCCATACCCATGCCTGCGAGGGCCGCCAGATGAAGAGGTCGAAAGCCGCGAGCATCTCGACTTCTTCCCAGGCCAGGTCCTTACTTCCCGATTACCCATGGGGTGAAAGGCTCAAACTTCCAGACGATGGCTGCTATGTCAGAACCACAACAGTTGAAAAGCTGAAACATCCAGAATCTGACTACCTTAATAACCAAAAACCTGCAAAGCTCCAACTGTTAGAGAATATGACTACCTTTCTACGAACCCCACAGGTTGAAAAGAGGGGTTTTGGACCAGAAAGGCCTCAGGCTGAGGGTCTGGATCGCAGCACTTTTCGGAGGACTTCAGTGCGGCCCCCTTCGGCCGAGAAGTGGGCGAGATCGGAAGGGAGGGACTCTTTCCTTAGCTTTGAATTCATAGGGCATAGGGCTTGAGGCAGGAGTTTAGGATTGTTGTTGTTTAGGGCTTAGTTGAAAGGGCCCTCCTTGGAGCAAGATGTTCCTTGCAAGAGGCCCCTCGCAGTATAGACAAACTGTGCTGAGGCAACCCTAAACCCGATTCCCCCATTTTCTTGCAGAGAAACCTAAACCCTAAACTGTACCGAGGCAACTGTCAAGTTTCATCAGTTCTTGGACGAGGGAAGGGCTGTTGGCTTTGACGGCCAGGTGAATGGGGAGCAACCCCCTCTTCTCTTTGACCTGGGAGTTTCCGAAAATTAATTCGGGGTGCCGTATTTTGGGATCCTTATAAGAAGGATCTTACTATTTAGGGTGCTATACAAGGGTCCCCTATTTTCGGAAACTCCCACCTGGCGGCAGCCTTTCTTCATCAAAGCTTTCGCCACCTCCATGTGACCTTAGTGTTGGCTTTGGGTTGAATGGAATGTGTAGCCTGCATCAAGGTCTTGTGGTTAGTCTTATGTTCTGTTTATGGCACTGGGAGTTGGTAGAATCTTTTCAATCGCTACACAACCACCAACAAAAATCTTTACACAACCGTGTAAGTCCCTATTTACAAAGACGGCTCCCTGTGGAACCTGTCTAGAACGTTTGTATAAAGCTCTTGCAGTTACTTGAAAACGAGCAGAAAGGCCACGTGACCCATCGCGGCCGCAAAATGCATGGCAGTGAAGCCCTCCGTTTTGGAGATCGACTCCAGCGCGGCCCGACGGCCTTTCGGGTTTTAGGAGTTTTGTGGTTCTAGGGTTTGGGGTTTTGGAGTTTTAGGGTTTTTCAGCATGGGCTTGGATTGTGTGCTGGCCAACACTCCTCAACAGCAGAGCCTTGAGTTTTAGAGTTAAACCCTAAACCCTAAACTGTAGGGCTTAGGAGTTTTAAGGTTTGGGGGTTTCCCTAAAACCTAACGGCCCTAAACCCTAAAGCTTAAACCCTGAACTCTTAACCCTAACCCTAAACCCCATTTAGGGCTGCAGAAACGGTTGGAAGCTGCTTTGTGCTTCGGGCTGGGGCTTGAAACTTACAGTATAACCCCAGAAGTTGGAACCCAATCGCCTCAATCTTTATAAGAGTAGTGTAAAAGGAATCCCAGCGCTCATTGAGGTTCTATATCTATATATATATATAATATGTGTATGTTAGTATATTATATATATATATATTATTATTATTGCTATTGTTATTATTATTATTACTATTACTATTGTTATTATCATTATTATTATATGTTATAGTATTACGTCCTCAACCAGGTTTCCTTTACTCTTAAGTCTAGGCTCGGGCCTTCGCTCCTTAAAACTGTGGCCCAGAGAGCACCATACCCCTTAATTAAGTAAGATTATGGAATATATCCTAAATGATAAGGGATTTTGGAATCTGAATATACCCAAAATTATAAAGGGGCTTCATATTACATGATTGAAGCTATATTCCTGCATTCAGGGGTCTATGTTGGGCTCACGAGCCCCGCGCCTAAGAGAAAGTCCGCGGCCTCCGCATGGCCGGCCTGGGCCAACTGGGGGCGGCTTTTGGGGATTGGGGCTCGGGGGCAACAGGGGTTTAGGGACGGTTTCAGGTTTTAAAGTCTGAGAGTTAGGGTTTCGGACGGTATAGAAGTTTGGGGCTTAGGGCTCTAGAGGTTATATAATATGGGTTACGGGTCTAGAGGCTTTTTCATGGCTTCGCGCCTTGGCCGCGAAGTGGAGGGGCTGCGCGCCCTCTGGCCCAAAAGGTTCGGACACTCCCGGCCTCAGGTTGAAAAATGGAGGGTCTAGCTATGGAGAAGCTTCGAAAAGCGGGTCAGGGTTTAGGGATAGGCTCTCCAAGAACTGTCAATGCCCCCTAAACCCTGCAGAACAGTGTATGTCCTACTCGTGTTGTTTTTTTTCATGTGTGCGTTTTAGGTTTTACGGTTAATATGGACTTCTTTGAGTGCGCGAGCCACCCTCGCCGCGGGAGGGCTTCTGGGTGTAACATGTCGTGCTTCTCCGGTCGAAGCCCTAAAAAACTTCAACCCCACGGACCTGCCAAGCCCCTTGACTGATACCTGGCCACCCTGAACAGCATAGACCTAAGACCCTAAAAGTCCTAAACCCCTCTTGCATCCGGGCTCTCGTCGCCGGGTGCACCGCAAGCAGGATGACTAAGCAACCGCTCCAAGCCCAAATCATTGAACCCAAACCCCAAGCAAAAGGCAGCGAATGCACCCGACGAACCTCGAGAACATGCAGCCCGTTCAAAAGGGCCGTGTGCAAAAGAAAAGAAATGGGATCTTGATCATGACCTCAATTTTCACAGACCTTAAGCAAGAGAGCCCGATACCCCTCAATTAAGGAATATAGCTTTCATCATAATATGAAGCCACTTCACAAGTAAGGCTTATTCCTTAAATGAGGGGTATCCTAAAACCCTGAACCCCCTCGCAATATTTCTTAATTAAGGGGTATAGGGCTCTCGGGGAAAGACTCAGACCATTCTAAGGCTCCTTCAAAATATTTGTGCGAGCGTTACCACAAAGAGTCAAAAGGATCCCTAACCCGTAGGCTGAGGGGTTTAGGGGTCTGGGGTAGCGGGGTATATGGATGAGGGTGTAGTAGGGTTTAGAGTTGAGGCCCTAAACCTAACATTATGAATAGCTAACCAAGTTGAGTCCGAGGAGCACAGATTCCAAATTCAAGACAAACTCTGCGACGCTGGTGTGGCCTTGCCTCCGCTTGTAGGGGTTTTAGGGTTTATTTTACCATCTTACGAATTAGGGTTTGGGGGCTAAGGATTGGAAAACAGGGTCCCTAACAAAGGTTACGAATTAGGGTTTGGGGGCTAAGGATTGGAAAACAGGGTCCCTAACAAAGGTACCCTAAACCCTTGCACACTTTCTCTAGAACGCCTGGAAGAACTCTGTCGTAAGCCCTACTTCACACGGCTCCGGGCTAAGGGGTTCACTGCGCCAGCACAGCGGCTTTTGCGAGTGCCCTGGTTGCTCCTGAAGGTCCTGCTGAACCCAACGCTCCAAATTCTTCTGTTCATGTACACCTTACACCACTGCACACGACTTGCATGAGCGCATTGCCCTGTGGCCTTGAACTTCTCAAGACTCCAACACCCTGCTACCAAGCCTCGAACCCCATTACATTATTACATCTGTCTGAACTTGAACTTAACTTACGCTCCAAACGCGCAACCGCAAGCCATCAAGCTAGGCACATTGAACTCCAAACCCCCCAAAATCATACAGTCATTCTAAACTGAACACCCCATCTTCTCATCTGTTTTAAAAGGCAAAACTACTAAGTAGGATATACATATGGCTAAAATTAGGATAGCCCCACTTGCGGGACAATACCCCAAAGCATGCCCTACTCACTGAATCCGCTCAGCCTCCAAGCACCCCGTGAACCGTAAACTCTCTACGACCTACGAATATCGTTGACTACCATAACCTACTCTGTTTTGGCTTATCTGCATAATGAACGGTATAAATCTTATAGAGACCCTGCAAAAAACAGGTTTTGGTAGGTTGAGATATTCTAACCACCGAAAGCCAAAATCCAGCCAAGGCGACATCACGGCTCGGTGGAGCAGTCCTCGGTTCCCCGGTGTACCCTTTAACTTTAAACTTTAACAAAAAAAGCAATTTTCCTGGTCTAATTCCTGAACCGACCCCTAAAATCAAAAGGCCTGAACCCCTAACCCCTAAACCCTAGAACAACTCGAAACCTTAAAATGAAAAGGGCAAAAAGGGTACTACTGGCGAACCAAGAGTCCATTTGGCAACTCCAACCCGTGGGTCGGCGTTGCTCGGAGGAGCAGCTCCTGCTTAGGGTTTTAGGATCTTAAAATTTTCGTGTGTTTTAATGGTTTCTTTTTTTTTTGCGGGCTTTTCCCTCCTACCTAGCAAGGACGAAGCCCGCATTGCAGGGCAACTCCGAAGCAACAGTCGAAAGCAGCTTCAAGGCATTTTGAGTTTACGGGTTCAGGGCTTTCGTTGCAATCCTACACAGTATAGGGCTAGGACAAGTATCAGCATTCTGCTTTAAGGGGCTTTGGGTTTCGACACACACACACACACTCAAAAGAGGCAGGCACGGCTTGAAGAGCGTCCAGCTTTAGGGCCCTTGTCTGTCGGAGTTCTATTGCTCTTCCGATGTCAAGCTTTACAGCTCAATATTTTCGGGTTTCAAGGTTTCGGGTCTCAGAAAGTCTGTCTATGTCATGGGTTCAAGGTATCATGAAAGTAACACAGCACAACCATCAGATGCCAAACATGTTGGGGCTCACTGTCCAGGACTTGCTGATGCCCGTGAAGAGCTGCGACATGCGACGGCTGCAAGGACTCTCCTCGGCAGCCGCGACCGTCACTACGTCCACAGGTCTCTGCCCAACAAACGCTTAAATCCTGAATACAAAACCCTCAGGTCTAAGACCTTTGTTGAAACAGAAGCTCAACACCGTCTGGATGCCCTTGCAAGGAAAGATGACTGTGCCAAGGTCATCGGGCACCTGTTTGTATCTGCTATCTGACGATTACAGAAAACCCCCAAGCATGAGACGCTTCGTCTTCGAACTTACACATACCACAACGGGAAGACCCCCACACACAACAAAACAGGGAAACAAGAAACCAACAATCCAGTACCCTCTACTTTCTTTGACAAAAAAACGCGCTATGTAAAGATGTTTGAAACCTCTACTTTGCTTTCTCCAAGGCCTCCAAAGAATCTGTTTCCATGGTTAGAAGTGTTCCGAGCAGAACATGGAATACCCGAACGCTACAGCTCAGAAAGACACAAGAAGCAGAACCTATGGACAGAACATCATGTCTAGCAATCGCCACTAAACCCTTTTTTGCAGCTGGGCTCTTAGTGTGAGCCGGCGATTCCGTCCACGCTCTGCCGCCCAACCCTGAACCCTAAGACAGCCCGGCGGCCATCCGTGGCCATCACGTCTGCCTTTGCACTCAGCAACTGCCGGACCACGGTGGTGTCACCCCAAACCTAGGTTTCAGGGTTTTTTTGACACTCACACTCGGACAAGCCTGGCAAGGTCTGCAGTTGTAGGTGGGGTTCGACGATCACATTAACGGTTTAGGGTTTAGAGTTGGGGGGTTTAGGGTTTAAGGGTTTATGAGGCTTTGTGAGGGTTCAAAGGTTAAGGGTTTGTTGTTTAGTGTTTAGGGTCGCGGTGCTTCCCAAGCCAAATGGCGGTCTCTCGTCTTGGTGACTACAAAGTTATGGTTATGAACGTGGAACTAAGAATAACGAATGAGGGTCTATGCATTTCAGGGGTATATGCACGCCACAGTTTCGGAGATGGGGAGAAGACCCCAGCTACCCTAAAACAGGCACTACACTTAAAACAATCCTCAGTCCATGAATTTAAGTTTGAGCCACCGAAGGTATAATTAGACCCCGAAATGATTACTTGCCTTGAGTCTCCGATACCCCCCTAGAACCATAATAAAAATACCATTGTGAATATTCCCTTGGGGTTTATATGAACAAAAATTAAAAGAAGATTTCTAGGGAGACGATGGTCTCCACGGTCAGTGTCAAGCAGCGGCTGCTTCGTGAAGAGCGGTCCGGCCATTGGCCGATGCAGCGTCCGTCGGATGCCTGGCTAGAGCACACTGTACATAATATACTACATAAAAGACTGTGTGTGTATATATATATATATATGTATGTATGCAGAAATAAACATATACATATATGTATGCATGTATGTATGTATGTATGTGTGTGTATGTATGTTAACATATATATATATATGTATATATATACATAGTATACCATCTTATATGGAATATGTGCTATGTGAACGCTTTTGGCCTGCAAGTCTCGGGACCTGGAGGCTCTCGCAACTCGGACTCTGGGATGTTTCGGGTTTCGGATTTGATTCGAAGGATCGAAATTTCGTAGGCTGCGGTTTTGGAGTCTCGGGTTGGGGTCTCACGCTCGGCTAGAAGCCTCGCCTGGGTTCCGGGGTTTGGCAGAATTCTCCTGGATACTACCACGTGGTCCATGCATGCATCCATTTGTGGCTCAGACCGGCTGTTGCTATACTTTGCGACCTCATAAGTGTGGGCTGGCCTTCGAGGGTCAGAGACAAGTTCTCCTTCAATACGGCTGACCATCCATGTGCCGCAGCCTACTCTGGACGTGACACGCCATATCGGGGCACACCCACTGCACATTTGCTTAAGCCCACTACCACAAACACGAAAACCCTGTTCAAGTTTCCGATTCCCTAAACCTTTTCTGCTACTGGTCTCATGTCTAGCCAGGCCAAGGTTTTTGGGAATCCTTTTTGCTACTGGACTCAAGCCTAGCCAGTCTACGACCAGCAATCATCTTAGGGAATCCTGAACCCAAAACACTTTACATAGCCTAGAAGAACCAATCTCTACCCCTGGTTCTTTCTGCGGCCTGGCCAAGGCTTCGGCCAGTTCCGTCGAGTTGCCCGCATGCACCGCCTGGGAATTTGGAGTTTAACTGGTTTAATTGTTGTACCATCGCGGACAGCGTGCTGAAGTGACCTTTTGACAAGAAGGACACTTCCAGAGAAGCAGGGTTCATCGATGCTCGGTGGGCAGCGCTTTGGTGCTTTGGGTCACTACCCAGCACGACCACGCAACACTATCACCGCCACTGCTACTACTCCTCCCTCTGCTGCTACTCATGCTACGACGACTACTACTACCACCACGACGACGACTACTACTACCACTGCTGCCAATACCACCACCACCACCACCACCACCACCACTCCTTCTGATACTACAACATCTAAAGAAAGAACAAAAGACATGTTTACGCAGTGGTATACAAACTAATACATATATACATATATAGGCATGTATGTGTCTACTGTTCCGCTTACTTACTTGTGTTCATACATGCATACATACACCCATCTAAACATACAAACATTCATTACATTACAGTACATAGATACATACACACATACACATGCCATTACATGCCAGAAAGCCGGTCGAGCAACTTTCAAAACAGGTGGCCAGCTGTCGGTGCGGCCTTGGGCGCCAAGCCCGAGCCTTCAAGTCAAATAAACAAACGAACTCGTAAGGATGAAGGGTTTAGGGTTTCGGTGCTTAGGGTTCAGTATGAACATGGTTACAGCTTCAAAGCTTTTGAGATGGCGGTGCTTGAGCACTGATGCAACTAGCGGTTCGGGATTTTCGGGTTTGCGGATTTTCGTTTAGCGGGTCGCTGGTGTGGAGGTTTTTCGCATCCGGTCTCCGGGTTATTAGGGACAGAAAACTGTATGTCAGGAAAGTCCTGTCGCAGTTTTTGGCTACTCGCACCGGGACTTTGTGGATACCCAGGGTGCCATGTTCAAAGGTAATGCTGTTGACAAAAACGCGGGAAGACTTACTCGAACTCGGAACCTAACTCAACTCTCGTAAACCAACACCCCAAACCGGAAAGCAAAGTAATACAGGGGCCTTAACAGCGAACACATGGTTTTGTGGCATCCTTTCGTATAATTATGATAGGGCGCCCGCACAAACAGTTTTACTAAGTCGTGAATCTTCTATATTGGAACTTCTGTCCAAGCCGAGGCCGAGTCGCACGACCTTGGCGCGGTTGCATGTAGCGTGAGCCTGGATAAGGCAACCATGTGCGTTTGTGGGTCAGGGGTTGAGTTTTGAAGGCTTTTGTTCGGGTTTACACTCTCACAACTCGGACCCTCCAGGCGAGGTCCATCGGGCGCGGTCGGAGTGAAACATGTGCAGCTCCGCGCTACCGAGACTATTCAGTTTAGGGTTCGATGGTTTTGGGGTCAGGGGGAGTCATACGGAGATTGCGAAATGAAGGTCGAAATTCAAACGGAAGAGCTACGAAAGGCTGTGCCCCACCGTATAGATTTTGTAATGCCCCAACATGAGCCGTTCCTGTATAGGCTGGGGCTGAGCCTCTGCCGTGCTGCCGGACCATCACGTAATATGAGGGGGGTCTTGAGGCATACTATACAATAGTGGATGCGGGCCATATTATACAATGGTTGTAATAGGAACCCTAAGGAATAGTTTTGGAAATTATGCAGGCTTCTATAATGATATTCACTCCCCCTGAACCCTCGATCGCTCCTGCAAAACCTAAAGCTCCAGCTACCTAAATAGTAGGTTACTAACCATACCATATATACCCCAGTCACCTACTACTTAGGTAACTGGAGCCCTACTTGGAGGGTCGGGAAGTAAGTACTTATTTTATGGACTTGTATGTATCATAACCCCAATTAGGATCCCTTTTAGGGTGCTTACTAAGTCCCCCGGCCCTCCGGGTAGGGAAAGCCACAGGGCAAGGCCTGAGATCCGAAGAAGAGGACCTCCCCCGGCTTTCGGGTGCAGAAGCGGACTTTCGGCAGGACCGGCTGAAGACAGGGATCCAATCCCCTGGCAGCGAAAGCTGCTTTGTGAACTTGCTAGGGCCTAGTAGGGTGGTGCGGAAGACCAGTAACAATGTTATCGTTACGGCTCGTTCTGCTAAGTTGAGCCATGTTCTTTGGGTCATTACAGTGGCGAAACCCGCGGCCGTGGCACTTAGGCTCGCTTTGGAGCTCGGGCTCTGAATCACGGCAGGTCAACGGGCACTGAAACCCTGAATGCAACATTCCTGCAGCATGAACACCAAGCCCATGCTTACTGGCAGGGCTTCCGCTCACATCTAAAACTCGAACCTGGAAACAGGAACCCGCCCTGACCTCAAAAGTAGCTAACCCCTGACGCTGGGAACACAAGCCCGCGTGCTACACTCGGCCTCAGCTTGGGGAGGAGGTCTGCATCAGCAATCCACCAATCCTTGACCTCGGCGCTTGCGGCGGCTGCGACTGTCCTACACACCCAAGCTTTCAAATCAAAAAACCCTAAACCCTAAACAACACTCTAAAGCCTTTGCCCCAGCCTTGTGATTTTTGGTCCCTAAATGTGGGCTCTGACTACTTCTGGACAGGGCAAAGCTCGTCTCACTGCTTCCCACGGCGTTATCGAATGAGAGTTTAGGGTTTAGGGTACTTGCACAGACATGCATGCATGCATTGTCTACCGTGTATATGCAGACACGCTCTCTCACAGACAGAAGATCAATGCCAACGTAAATCGGCGGTCCGTTGGCAATACTATGGTATAGTTACTATAGCATACGATAGTACATCATAGTGTATTACATTCAAAACCCTCCGCTGTCGTCAATGGAACCCTCCTGCCGGGGCGCACCGTGAACGAGCCATAGCCACGTCTCCTCGTGCGCATGGAAGTCTTCTCCTCCATGCGAAAGGTTCAGGATGCAGGGTGTAGGGGTATGAGCGGCTTCGGGCTTTAACGTTTTCTTGTCACTCACACTCGGACTAGCCTGGCAAGGTCTGCAGTTGTAGGTTCGACAACAACGTTAACTACTCACCAAGTCGGTTCACTCGATGAGTCACTGTCAGAAGGAACATGACAAAGCGACTCCACTGACAGCAGTTTCCCACTAGGCGCAAGCGTCTAAGACCCCAGGGAGGAACGAGTGGCAGTGTTGCTTTAACGTTTTAGGGTTATAGATAGATAGATCGATCCACATATATATATATATCTATGTATGTATGTATGTATGCATGTATGCATACACATACATAATGTAATGCCCTTGAGAATAACACGGAATAACAATGCTAGGTGTGCCGGAGGAAAGTACAAGGGCTTCAAGTGCAAAGCAGGTGACTGGGGCCAAGCATGGATCCTTAACTGAAAACCAAAGTCCTAAGCTCCAAGCTCCAAAGAGCCACCACCCCCTCAGCAAAACTCAGCCCAGAACTGCTCCGTGACTCCCCAGCTACTAGGAACCTCCTATGCTGCACATGAACATTACCAAACCTCTCGAACCCGTTCTTCCACTCTTGCAACTCCCTCTGCGCTAAGCCAATCATCCAGAACTAATGTAGGGTGTCAGGTTTCGACTTTAGGACTTACGAGCCCAATTTAGGCTTGCCTATCCTCTGAAACTCTCAAAGAAAGTGGAGAACATCGGTTTCAAAGCCTCTGAGGCTTTATTCTGAAGGCTCGTTACTAGGGCTCGGCTTTAGCTTTCAGGGTTTCGGCCTAGGGTTCTTATGTGCCTCCTACCTAGCTAGGACGAGCCCGCATTACAGGGTTTCGGCTCCAAACCTCTTCCAGTCAGGAGCAAAACACCACGATAAGGACTCGACGACTTGTTTAGGAGCCAACTTTAAGCTCCCTAAGCTATTAAACTTCAAAGCCGAAAAAGCCAATTGTAGGAACGTGGCCAGGCCTGAGCCGTTGACTCCCACAGACAGGATCGGCCTTGCGGTGAAACCTGGTGGAGGGTGTCCTACAAGGTTTACAGGTTTAGGGTCTAGTGCAAGAACAAGCCTGGTTGAGCCCGCGGCCGAGGGTGTTGCAGGCAGCAAGCTTTATAGCAACCCAGATAGCAACTCTTGGAGAAGCCCTAAAAGCAACCGTTCTGGTTTCCCTTATAAGCTCGGACTTTCTAGGAATGAACCTTCGTCCTGGGGGGTGAAGCATGGTTGAGGTATGGGGCTTGGGCTTTAGGGTTCGCTAGGTCCTTTGCTTCGGAATGCCGTCACTGACTCATCTTCTTCTGTATGTTTCGTAACATGAAACTTGCGCCGAACTTTGAAAAGAATTCGTCCCCGCACAGGTGGCAAAGCCCTTCTGACCTGTTGCCCCCCTCCAACCAAATTCCACTCGAAGAAGCCATGCTGTCAACTCTCCATGGTCTGCAGCAAGCCAAGCAGCCCTGCAGCATAGATGGCAGCTGCAAACTCCTCCAAAGCTGGCGCTGCAATGGTGTCAACCTTGGTTTGCAAGCTCACCGTCCTACACCACGAAGTCTCACATAAGCGTCTTGATAGTTAGAACAGGGTTTGGGGGTACATTGTATTGTAGAAACGTAATAAGGAGCCCTACGGAATAGTGGTCTTCTATGCAAACTTCTAGTTCAGGTCCCGACATGGCAAACCTCTTCCAGCATTGCATGCTGTTGTCACTTGCACCGGAAAGTGCTGAACATGTTCAGTCTCGCTAAAGCTACTAGGGCGTGTTTTCAGTATTCGCTGGACGCATTACATCGGACATGGCTGGTACCCACAGTTATAGATCACATGTGAACTCTCTCTCTCTCTCTGTACATACATACATGCATACATGCATAAACCACACATCTACATATCCATACAGACATACGTACGTACGTGCAGACATATCTGCATATACAGCGCATCTACAATCAGACGTATGTATACTTATGTATATATATATATATATATTTGCCTGTATTATATTCTATATATATATATATGTAAGACTTGGTTGCGGCACTGAAACGAAAACTCTTAGACTGCGAAAGTGCTACAGCCCCGCGATGCCTGAAGGACTTCTTAGAAGCTCTACACTCGACAGTTCCGGAGTCCGGAGAACCCTTACATCAACTCCCTGCTGCTTAGTAGGGAATGGGGGAATGGATTCCTATGATAGTCCCTTAAGGGAATAGTAGTCCCTATAATCCATTCCCCCATTCCCTACTAAGCACCAGGGAGTCAAGCAGCGCAAGTCCCAAACTCTGTGTGGGTCCAAGAGTCAGGTCTGAGAGAAAGATCGTCGGGAGGGAGAGGTGGCTTTCCTGATGGTTTGGGATTCAAGGGTTTAAGGGTTTAGGGTTTAGGGGGTTAAGGGTTTAGGGGTTTAGGAATTTGGGCTTAAGATTTGGGATTTAAGGGTTTAGGGGCTTGGCGGTTCCGGAGCTTTTGAGGTGGCACGCTTGCCAGCTGCAGGTGGCAGGTGAGGGTATAAGGGTGATTCTGCTTTTTTCCAGCATGCAGGCCCGACTTGGTGACTGGAGGGAAGAACGTTTTCAGCGACGCAGGCTTCTGGACACTGCGGGTTCAGGATTCCTTCCGACTTCCTCCATTCTGTGGGATTCCGGCGACGAAACTTAACTGTATATTGTCTCCTCCTGGACGATAACGTCTGTTGGAAAGAAAGAGCACCTACTTAACGCCAGCGCGACAACTCCATTGTCTGTGCCATCGCCAATTAATCGCTTCGTCGAGTTAATCCGGTGCAGGCACCGTTCAATTCAACGGCCGGCCCCGCTGCTGGGATCCAAAACCCATCCCCTAAATCCCCATATGAGGGCCTAGTGACTAGAATTAGGTTTTGGTGTACTCTATTACTAAAATCATATACGGACACGCAAGGAATCATATTACCCATGATTTAGGCTGCTGGGCTTCTATATGATGTGCATCCCGACCTCTTTACCCCAGGTAGTGGTAGTAGGCCCTCTGAGATCCGGGCGAATCGATACTTTGTCGGCCTCCGAGTTCGGGCGAGTGCAGAAACTCGGAAGTGGGCTGTTTAGTTTTGTCTTTAAGTCCGGTGCACCTTCAAAGGTTTGGGGTTTAGGGTCGGGGTCTTTATTACAAAGATTACTTTAGTTACAAGGGTCCCTTAAGTCTCTGAAACTCTGCAAAGTTTCCGACCCTGCCCTGGCAGTCTGAGCCTACTACAACGGGGCTTTTCGGACTAAGCTCCCATTGTAGAATAAAGATAAATGTTATTATAAGCATACTTACATATTCAATAGCCTATATATGATGGCTCTCTTGAAGCAGAGCAACGGCAGCAATGACGTCGCGACCGGAAAATCTGAGAGACTACTATACCTTGCCTGGAAAGGTACTTTGCCAGTTTCATGCTGCGGTGCCGCCGCGCCCCCTCCTGCACGTGAGAAACCAAGGGATCTCAGGCGAACACTCGCCCCTTAGTACAGCTTCCCTCCTGTGTGTGGTATTTTTCGAACGTTTCTATTTATGTGTTTGCTGCTTCGCAGAATGTTCTGAGCCGGGAGGCCACGACACCTGAGCCTGCAAGCGTGGTGTAACTTCCCGTGTGGTCTTCAAAACACAGAACCAGCTTGCTGGCTGCGTGGTTCAACTGACAGCTGTGTCCTCGTTGCGCCCGTCGCTGATTTGCACAACCTTCGCAAACATGACGGTGAAGCACTTAGGATTCTGGACCCTCCGCCCTAAACCCTTTGGCAAAAAGGTTTCAAGTCGTTCCTGCCTCTGCACCAAATCGTTTCGCGAAGGTTGCCGGCTCGGTCGGTGCGTCCACCTCCAACATACAGAACCCTTAAACCCGTAGTAACGCCGTAGTGCAGTTATAGTTTGTTGTATGTTGTAATGATGAAGACCCTATATTATATATTGCACACCGGGGCTGCTCATGTCCGAATCAGGGGAGACGGGGCTCAGGATCTGGCTCCAGCATGTGCAAGGAAATGAGGTGAATTGTTTCCAAATGACAGGGCTTAGGGTTGTTTCAACATGATATGGACCTTCGTGCTTCAAGAACGATGTGGAAAGGAACGCTTCTTGTGCATTCAGTGCCATAGCAGGAACACTGAGTAACATGTGCCACGGTGGAATTGCGGAGGTGCCGTGTAAAAGAGTAGAGTCACGAAGCTCGGAGCGCTTTCTTCCGGAATCACAAAACGAAACACCACCCCAAACCCCATACCCTTTAGGGTTTTGCTTTAAGGTTTAGGGTTTAGGGTTCAGGGTTAGGGTAGTAGGGTTGAACCCAAAGACAGAAGTTTGTTTACGGCCCTAAAACTCACGACGCAAAATTGGACAAGCAGCCAATTTGCTACGAGCATCGCGCGCTACATTGTGGCTAGAACGGTACGCAAAACACCCGGAGCGAAGTGCAAGGACGACAGAAAGAAACAGGAGAACAGCCCTGACTCAAGTCGCCCTCCGTGCTTTCTCACCTCGGAGTTTCCGAAAATAGGGGGCCCTAATATAGTACCCTAAATAGTAGGATCCCTATTGTAAGGACCCCAAAATAAGGCACCCCAATTCTCGGAAACTCCCACCTCGAGGTTGAGGTGAGTCACGAGCACGGGTTTCCCACGCCACTTGGAGGCCTGGGTTGAGTGGAGGCCCTGGTTTTTGTCTCCTGCATTGCTGAGCGAATCACTAGGCAGGGTTGTAGGCACATACAGGCCAGGGTTTAGGGTTTAGGGTTAAAGAACAGGGTTGATTCGGTTTAGGGTGGTCGTGACTGCCCAACAAACTGCGGCTATTGAGGAGGTTCGTTTGGTGGGGGTCTGTACCGTACGGCAAATACTGTGTAGCATCTCAGACTTCGTGAGTGGATTTGGGGTTAGTCGGGGCCTCGTTCGACAAAACCGATGGCACAATGGCAAATCCTGCAACATGTGGCGAAGTCGTCCCATGTGAGATCTTGTGCGCTGATGCGTGGCAAATCGCATCTTCCTTGGCTAGCACGAAAGCTCTTGGTTGCAACTTGCACGCTTGATGAGGAGTTTTCGGCAGTTTCTGCTCACACACGACCCAGAGTCCAGAGATTCTAGGGCCGCCGTAGAGGCGCAAGATCCAACAAATTCCAACAACTAACTCTAAACCCTAAACCCAAAACCCTAAACCCTACGTAACATGGCATGTCTGCAAGCAGGTGCTCCTTGAAGGATTTCCGGGGGTAGAGCTTAGAGCTCCCACCGATCCGAACTGCTCACTTACCAACCCTAAAACCCTATAAACCCTATAAACCTATAAACCCTAAACCCTACACCCCCAAAACCACCCGAAAAATCCATGGGCTGTTGGGCTTGACGGTTTACCCATAGGCCCCCACAATAGTTCCTTTTTGGGGTTCATGGGACTTAGTAGGTAGGGTTTAGGGTTCCCTTTAGGGGTGCTATGGGGTTCTATCATAGGGTTCCCTTTAAGGGTTTAGGGGTTAGGGGTCTACTTTAAGGCTCATGGGACTTAGTAAGGTTCATATGTAGAATGCTATACGGTAATTTTTTAATCCCCAAAAGGAGCTACTATGGGGCCTATGGGTCGCTGCAACAGAAGCTGTACCGGAAGATGTGGCGGAGCTGTAACGGGAAGCTTTCATGGATGCGTCGCAACATACGAATACCCCGAAAGCCAGACTGTCACAACACCCAAAACCTTTGACAAAAAGGTCTTAGTAAATGATGATAGAGAACACCTGCCCCACCAAAGGCCTTACAGCACTTACATAAAACAACAGTGAAGCCTATGAGAACCTATATAAGACGTTATATAAAAAACACACACCTATCCCGAAGCTGATCCCTTATAGAAGCCCTGTTGCAAAACCCTAGGCCTGAGCCCTAGATCCAAAACCCCGAACCCTTCGAAACCCCGAACCCCTAACCCAAAACCCCGAACCCTTAGCCCGAAACCCCGAACCCCTAACCCGAAACCCTCAACTCCAAAGACAAGACCCGAAGCCCACAGATCCGAGAGGCTCTTGGCAGAGTCGACTTTGACTGCGCCCAGGAGAAGGAGCGCAGCAAGCATGGCGCATGCAGGCGGTTTTTGTTGGTTGGTTTTGGGGGTTTGTGGTTTAAAGGTTTTGGGGGGGTTTGCAGGGGTTGCAGGGTTTTGAGGTCTGGGGATTGTGGGTTTCGAGTTTCGGTTTAAGTTTTAGAGCTTACGGCTTACGGCTCTAGGACAAGTGTTTAGGAAATTGCAGCACGTGGGAGTGAAGGGCAGTGAACATGCATAAAGCTTCTTAAAACCGTGCCCAAGAGCCGCGTGATAATTTCGAAATCATCCGATGAGACCTGTATGTACTATGGCTGAACAGCTGAGGTCACGAAGAGTCACGAAGAGTCACGATGCTCTCCGCAGCTTGAGCCCGCGCAGCAGCGACAAAAAGCAGTTCAGTAAAGCAGTTCGAAATCCAGCCCCCGCTCCCTTCCGAATTCCTCAGGATGATCCTCCAGCTCAACGCTTGAAAGCCCACCAAGCCAAGCTCTGCACCCTGAACCCTAAACCCCTTCGTGCACCCCTGCAAGTAACATGCACTCCTAGTCTCTGACCCCCAACCCTAATTGAACCCTAAACCCTAAGCCCTGATCCCCCAATTCCGAAACCCCGAAACCCCTAAAATGCCTATATAGTATGTAACCCTTAAAGGAACCTTTCTAGATGCCTTTAAAGGAACCCGTATCATAGAATCCTTACAGGAGCTCTGGACTGGGAAGTTGCTCTGCCGAGCCGTGCCTGGGTTGGAAAGTGAAGAGGTAGTAGACCTTACAGGCTTCGATTTTTTTTTTTGCCTCCCGCCTGGCTAGGACGAACCTACGATGCAGGGTCTTTCAGTTGAACTCACTACGTCGGAATCCGAGGACTGTCACAGGCTTCGAATTAGGGCTTAGGGTTCAGGGTTTAGGGTTTAGGGCTTAGGGTTTAAGGGTTAGGGTTTCAGGGTTTAGGGTTTAGGGGTTAGGGTTTAAGGGTTTAATTGTTTCATGGCTTAGGGTTTCAGGGTTTAGGGGTTAGAGTTTAGGGTTTCAGGGTTTCAGGGCTTAGGGTTCAGAGGCTTCGTTCTTTTATGTGCTTGGGTTTAAGTCTTGGGTTTTAGGGTTTTGGGGTCAGGGGTTCCGGGTAAAGGGTTCAAGGGTTTAGGGTTTGAGGGGTTTGTTTTTTTTTAAACGTCCCTTTTTCGGCTCGCTAGGATCGGGGTTTGGGGTTTAGGGGTTAAGGTTTGGGGGTTTAGGAAGTTTAGGGTTAACAAACATGCCAAAGAGTTTAGCGCCAAAGGTTTGAATCTAAGGGCTGACAGCTTTCTTGGTTAATGTTCTCAAAACTAGATGAAGTCTCGTCGGCAACTTGGTTTCTTATACGCTTGTGCCTTAATCATTAAAATACGGTTTGGGGTAAAATTATGGTACAGCTGCAGCAAGGAACTCAAAGCAATGCCTCTGCTGTTGCTCTGGCGAAAAGTGCGGGCGAAGGCCAAGTAATGTCCAAGTAGGCAGCGTGACCAAGGACAGTCATGCGGCAAGGGCTCATTGGTGAGAGATTTCAACTGTAGACAGTCCATCTCAAACATATCGGCAGGGTGTGGACTTAATTTGGACTGGGGTCGCTTGGTGGGGAGGGTGGCGGTCCTCGCTACCAAGTTTTCTTCTACTTAAACATCCACTTCCATACTGCGCCCCGCAGGCAAGCTGCGGTGTCACGCCGGATCTTGCCCATCATCACCTGGGACAGGCTGCAGTTTCTGAGGGAGGCTTTTAGGATCCATGCTTCGGGGCTTAGGTAACAGGACGTGCGTCATTGCTTCTCTTAGCTTCGAACCCTGCGCCCCTTTGCCTAATGTGCCTTAATTAACTACTACTACTACTACTACTACTACTACTACTACTACTACTATGTGGTAAGTGGTAAATCAATAATGACAAACCACCAATAAGGACAAAGTTTTCAAGGATGCCACTCAACAGCCTAGTAAAGGTTTCGTCGCTCGCACTCGGACAAGCCAGGCGAGGTTATTGGTTCGTGGTCGGCTGAAGTGAAACACTTTCCAAGACTGCTCGTTTCTTAAAGGCTTAGGATCCGGGACGTAACCCCTATACCCTGGACCGAAAAGGGACCGCATGGGCGAAGTTCTCAAAGTTCTCAAAGAGAAGCCCTAATCCCGCATGCATGTGGGTAGTTCTCTACCTAGGGTCCCTGTTTTGGTCCGCAAAATAGTACGGCACCCTCATAAAAGGAACCGTAAAAACGAGCCTAATTTAGAGAACTACCCAGAGAACTACCGATATATCTCTCTTACAAAGCCAGGTCGGAAAGCCGGCCTGAAAGGCTTTGTATCCATCGAGCTTGTACCTTGGTCTTCGGGTGGCTTGTGGTTCTTCGGCGTTTGATGTCGTTCTAGGGCCATCGCACATTCAGCAGCCAACATTAGCAAAGGAAAGTCACAACTGCCAATCCAAAGCTCCCAAACCCTTGCTTGCTGATGGGACAGAATATACTATCTACTTTATTCCAGGTTTAGGGTTTAGGGGGTTTTTCGGTTTAGGGCTTAGTAATATACCATATATTTACTATACATAAGCTTGTGGTGCGAAGCGGATTGACTTCACAACCCTTCGGCCCTTCGCGCTTGATTTAGGAGACATTTAGGAAAATCCCTAACTCTGAACACCTCGGTTTGTTCACGCAAAAGTCCAGTTTGTAGAGGGCTCTGAGAACCCACCACTTCTGAACAGACTGTCGCAGCTTTTGGAAAGTACTCTTGAGAGTCTCCCAAATGGTCTTGATCAGGGTGCAGCTCATGCTGAAAATTATCTCAACCTGGAAAGTACTCTTGACATTCTCTCAAACGGTCTTGATATGTCTTGATCAGGGTGTAGCTCATGCTACCTTGCTCATGATTCTCAAAGCACTGCAGGTGACATGGACCTTGCCATACCAAAGCAGATGAGCTGCTCCACCAACGGATCTCTTTGTCCGTAACTCCGGAGCTTTGAGTAGTTCCTCAACGCTGCGAGGTGTCTTCGGCTTCTAGGAATGCAGAATTCCAAAGCGACAAGGCATGCCCTGCTTTCAGCAACACCAAATTCCCAAACTTGTGCCTACAACATTATGCCACCGGCTCCGATCAGAGGTGTCTCCAGTCTCTCCCGCGATGCCTCAGGAAGGTCATGTATTTCAGGTGCTTCCGCCAGTAGTTGTCAACCTGCATCAATAACACCTGCCATGGGCCGCTTCATCGGCTTGAGGGTTCGAATGCACCCCAAACCCCAATGCTTGAAATCCCAAATTAAGGCTTGTGGCCGGACATTCCAACACTCGACTGGCCATGATCTCATGAGTTCGTTGTAGTTGTCGTCATCTGGGTTTGGGCAGGATGCCTTCACCCGGCAAACAGGAATGCTTCACCTGGCTCCTGACAGGTATTTGAGTCGGGGGTATGGCTGCATGGCTCTAGAAAAGCTGCAGAAAGATCATAAGTAAACCGCTGGCCCTAAACCCTCAACAGCTGCTTGATGCATTGCTAGTTGTTGGCGCTTTGCCACTGTGCTTTAAGATATGTAAGCTAAACTCAGCGGAGGCAGTAAGCACTGCCTGCCGGAACACCGCGCGGTGCAGCTGCGGTGCATCCTCATCGATCCTCTTCTCTTTATCTTCACTTCATGGTCAGGCTGCTTACAGCTTATGGCTTGGGGGTCCCTGGAGTTCTGTCTGGGCTTCTGGACCTCAAACCTGGGTGAGTCGGCTCCAGCACCGGTACACTTCAGACTCCAATCGTAACAGTGCATGTGCGCCCATATGTATATACCCCTGTTAGGTACTGTGAGCCCAGGTTGCCCCAGTAGAGCCCTTTCCATGCTACACCCATGGAAAGCACACCCGAAGCCGAGAATTTCCGCATGCCTAGTATAGGGGCCTTGATAATTACAAGAGGGTTTTGGGGTATATTAGTATATCATACTACCGGAACCCCCACAATAGTATTGGTACTTATTTAGGCCCCTACAGTACGCACCAGCAGCTGGTGCGAATTCATGCAGTCTGTGCTGTTCAGAGTGGAGAGGTCCTCGCGGCCTTGCGGTCGATTGCCTCCCATGTGTCCACGAATGCGCACATAAAGCCATGTGTGAATACATGCAGTGAGGCACGCTTGCAAACCGACTTGTGTGACGCACATGCACATGTCTCTAGCCACCTAAGCAGTAGGTCTATACAACTGTACACATCCATCACTGTACATACAGGTACAGAGTCTTATCGTCAGCTCGTCCCAATTTGTACGTCTAAAGCTGTTTTTGAGATATTCCAGTAAAACGTTCAAGGCCGAAAGCTGTGTCGGATTATCTGCTATGGGCCTGGTGAGAAGCTCCTCTAAGCACTTCGGTGACTTGGTTTCGCAAAACAAGCGGCTGCCACGGTATGAGTGGACTGATTAGCTGGGCGCTAAGCTGCTCGGTCCTTTGTGATGCGGCTTGCCCGGATACAATAGGGCCCCAAAACACCCCCTTATAATGAAGCCCAATAAGGTAGGGACATCCCTACAAAATGCTTATGCTTATGTCCCCAGATACAAACCGTAAACCCCATGCAGCTTCATGAGGTGAACGGAACAAAGGTCCTCTGATCGCGGCAGGCGATGATGCTTGGGAACTGTCTGGTTCCCAACCCATGAGAAACCAAGTACAGAACTAAGCTGTGGGAATGCCTGTTGCATGCAGTGCTTGAGGGTTCTTCTAAATTGGAGGCTCCCTTTCAGGCACCTATGTTATAACGAGTCGATGCTTTCAACCCGGGACGCAATCCTGACATGTTACCGTATCTGGGCGTTTGCTTATGGCTCTGGGCCGCAGGTTCGGTTTTGCAAACTGCTGGAGTTGGTGCACCAACCAGGCAGGAATTGCATGCTACCCTACCCTACTCTCATTGGAATGCTGCCCACGCTGTAGACCGTTCTAGCAAAAGCTGCGGAGTTCCCAACTATAGACCCCAAAGGAGCCCTTCCTGAGTCTCCCCACTAATTAACCTTGAACTGAAGATGCCCAACAACTTAACCCTAAACTGGGTCCTGTGAAAGAATTTGATATAGGTTACCTGACCAAGCACAAGTCATAGTATTAACTATTAACTATAGATCCCTATCATGGCAGCTCATACTACAGCTCCTCAAGAAGAACCCAATATCCTCGAATCGACATAAACCCCAATATAGAATTTACAGGTACCCTACAAAAAGTAGGTTTTGGCTGTGTAAATTACAGTGGGCTTTGCAGTAGCCAGGGAGAAAAAGTATAGATGTTTAGTTCCGAATAGTTCCATTTAAGAAACAGGTCCCAAAAAACAGCATTAAAGTATGGTACTCCAATGCCCAGATAAGTATCATAACCCGCTAAACCCTAAACCTTACAACCCTAAACCCTAAACCACTTACTAAGTCCCCTGACCCTCCGAGTCATTTCCAGGACCAGGCCTCCAGTCCCTCACGCTGCACCCAGCATCTCAAGGCTTCGCAGCCCTCGGTGGCGTGCAGGGGGGCTTCAGGTTTAGGGTTTGTAGGCTTTAGGTTTCGGCGCTCACACTCGGACAATCCAGGCTTTAGGTTTAGGGCTTTAGGGTTTCAGGGCTCAGGGTTTAGAGCGCTACAGTTTAATGTTTTAGGGTTGGGGTTGTAGGGTTTACGGTTCCAGGGTTTAGGGTTTGAGGTTCCGGGGTTTGCACTAGGTTTAGGGTTGCGGGTGTTGCTTTGACTTCATATTACCTATCCAGAACCTTGGGCCTTTCAAGCGTAGCCTTCGATGTTGTAGGGCGTTATGGCACCCCAGACAAGCCCAAGCCCTGAGCTTCATTGCCGAAGCAGAAGTTAGGTGTTGAAGGGATACAGTAGGCGGCATGCAACTGCATCTTTCGTTGCTTCGAGTTTCAGGTTTCCATCGGAACACTGGGAATTCGTCTGGAAGCCTACAGGAACTGAACGAGAGGCTCTTGTTTCATTATGCTTCATTTCTTGCTGTGGTGAAAGACCTACTTACTCTAAATCAGTCAGATCGTGCATCCGTGCAGAGCTTGTTTGCTTGAGCTAACCGCTCCACTAGGCAGCCCCCCCAGCTCCGGCCGTATCTTTTGCCTCCAGTCAAAGTCGTAAAGGAAATACGTTGAACTAGTGCTAGGGATGTTGACGCTCCGAACGTCACACTCACCCATAATCGTAATACCTGCTAGAAGACATTCGCTGGCAGTACGCAGTCGCTGTGAGGGTGGTGATGGTGGTGGTGGTGCTGGCGGTGATGGTGCTGGTGATGGTTCGTACGTATCTGTAGTCTATAGATCTGAAACCCAAGCAAATACTTCCGCTCTGCGCCTGTTTCACGTCAAGTGTAAAATCCAAGCTAGCACCTGTCAAGACAATTATTGATGGCATCTCTGATGCCGACGACGATGCGACCTGTAGTCATCCTCCTAATATCTCCTAATTCCTAAACCCTACACTAGGCCCTACAAAAAAAACCCTGAACCCAGCTTGTTTGGGGCCCCACCTCCTCGCCGCCAGCGCCGGCGACTGCTCGGAGATCTTCAGGGGTCACGGTCCTTGGGCTCGGCGCAAGCATTGAAGGGTGGGGGGTTCGAGGGTGTGGGATGATGGAGACTTTGAGATGTGGAGTTCCGGCAATGTGATGTCGGCTTTCAGACTCAAACCTGATACATCTGCAAAGTCAACAGAAGATAGGCTCCCTCAGGGCATTATGCGAACATCTCGTGGTGTTGAACCTATAGCCAGGTCTCAGAGTGCCGGTAAACCATGCCGATAGCTTTGCAGCCATTCGTTCCAGTGGCCAGGCATCGAGCGGCCTTGCTGCTGACTTCGAGCACACTTCGAACATGCGGTAACGATGGCGGGATGTGATTCGGACTATCATGAAGTAGTTGTATCAGTTCTGCTCCTGCTCCTCTGCCGCCTCCTCCTCCCTCTGCTACTCCCAGTGCTACTGCGACGACGGAGACTACCACTACGACTACGACGGCAACTACAGCAATTACTGTCACTACGATCTTTGCATCAATGTTGGGTAGAACACGAACATGTGTTGCTCTCACAACTCGGAGGCCCCACGTGAGGTTGAGGCTTCCAAAATGGTTGTGAAAGAACTCGCGCTCGAGGTTAAGAGGTGCAGGGGAAATCTGGAGAAGTTGACATGAAGTTCGGCTGTTGTCACAGAGGCAACTAGGCCGCTAGCTAGTAGACGTCAACTTCCATTGTTCATGTGCCCGTTTGCTTCGGGCACCAGAACGCAAAACCTTACTGCTCTTGATGCCTCTCTGAGGCTCAACAACCTGAAGGGCTTCAAAGGCATATCACCTTCTCCTCTAGGAGCATTAGGCTGCTTTCCCGAAACTTTTTAGCCCGAGACTCTGATGTGACACAACTTCTCTCTGCGTGACATATCAGAATCCCGTGTCACGTGCGATAGCATCTCTGCCGAGGTCTAGGCGCGTTGCTCTGCCCCCTTGCCTTAAATCCCCAAGCCGAAACCCTAAGAACCCCTAGAGCCCTATAAATCCTAGGCCCGACCCTAAACGCAAACTTTAAACCCTTTTCCTCTGAACCCGAAGCTGCCACCAAGAGGCTGACTCGGAGATATGAGCTGCTCGACAAGCTCCGCCATACTCTCCTGGCGAGAATGGCAAGCGAGCTGGCGACCCGTCTATATTGGGCATTAAGAAGCTTGAGGTTTGCTGGCAACTTGCATGTGTATTTAATTTATACATACAAATCTATAGCTATGTAAATAGGCTACATAATATCTATATCCATCTCTGTCGGGCTCTAGAGGCTTGGGGCTCACTTGGCTCTTTCAAGCTCGAAGAACAACCTGTTCGATGCAGAACACGAAACGCTGTGCTGACCACCGCTCTGCGGCAGGAAGCCAGCGTTTTAGGGACCTGTCCAGCTTCCCGTGATCTCAGGTGGCTTAAACAAAGCTGTTTATTACAATACTTAACTGTAACCTCAACCATATGCAGGAATGGGGTGATTTGATCAACTTTTCAAACGTGTGGACTACACGATGACTAAACCATACTGAACCCGTGGGCGCACCGTGCAGTAGCTTCGGAGGGAGTCCAGGACCCCTTCGTCGGAGTCTAGCAGCGCTTTCCGACGCACGCCATACACCACCTGCCGGACCCGGAATTGCTTTTTGTTCGGGTTCTTTTCCTCCTGGACCGATCATGATGGGTCGGGCTTGAGTTTAAGGCTTGGGGCTTTGGTAGAGGGCTTAGGGTGTAAGGTGTAAGGCCACCCGTTTCATGACGACTCAGGTTGTAGGGTTTGTTCAGAAGTTTAGAAGTCTAACACGATTCGGCTGGGTTGCTCCACAGGAGCACCATCGGATTGGGTCTAGAGCCTAAACCTCAAAGAATGTATGCGAAAGGCATTAACAAATAAAAGCAAGAATGATTCAATAATGGCTGTTCTTGCCACACAGTCCCCGGACAAGCAGCCTGCACCCTGCCAGTGCGACTGTCGGGAGCCAGAGCACGACGACATTGCGAGTTTCAAAGGTGGTTACAGCGAAACAGCTCCCTCGTTAGCCTCCAGCAGCAGCTTCTTCATATGCACCAATTGCAGCTCATTCATCCTACACTGTTTCGTAGCGTTAACCGTTCACCTGCAGCAGAAACCTGCTGAAGAGCATGTAAAAAACAAGGGCACCAGTCCCTATCCCTGATCTTTCTCTTTGCATCCAGGTTCCCCTAACCCCAAGACTCCAAAAGCCCGAACCTGTCTTTGTTGATCCAGCACTTCGTCGTACTTGAAGACATCCTTGCGGATCCCGAAGAAAAAGCCTGGGCTCAATCCAAAACGAGATCACAGCTGGCCCGAACCCTTAACACAATTTGGGGTACGTGATTTCTGATGTCGCACTCCTATTTAGGATCTATGTTGGCGGCCCTTCCATTCTGAAACTCCCACTAAGGATTTATTACAAAACATACGATGTCCCAGTGGCCTGTCTGGCTACCCCCGCTGCCTAGCCCAAAGATCCAACGAGCCTGAATAGCTGGAACAGCACGGTTGGGCCATGGGCCATATCGTAGCATCGCCATGCCGGGGTTGCTGCCGTCACTATGCAGGGCTTGCAAATGAATGCTGTGGCTGATTATTGAAGCCCGTAGCCGTAAACGTGTGCCTCCCAGAAAGAGACGCCACCATTGGACTTGCGCCTTTGAAGACCGTTGCAGGCGCGCAGGTCGACAAGGCGAAGCAGTTGGGCTTAGGGTTTGCCTAAACCAGAGAGTAGGTAAAATAATTGCCCAGCACCTGGCAACAACAAACACCCGAAGAAAAGACCACCCCGCAGTAAACTGCAAACACTCAATGGCACCATGCGCCACAAACTGGAGACACCGACTATCCGAGCCTGCCGCCAAGAAACTTTGAACCTGGTTCTGTGCTTCATCAATGGCTCCCGACACCAGGGGTGACACCATGGGCACATCATCTGCGCCACCTGGGTTTGGGGTTCCGCCCCTGGCTAGCTCGGGGTCCCTACTTTGCTGCTCGAATCAGCGACATGTCAGTCTGAAGGCACTGAGGGTGGAAAGGCTTCCCAAAGACTCCAATATCCCTTAATTCCTAAATCATATTAGGGATCCCTTGTATGATTTAAGGAATATTCCTTAATTAAGGGATATTGGAGTCTCTGGGTTTGGGATTCTGATCAAGCTCGCCACCCATGTCAGCAGTCAGCATGCGAATCGTGTCACCGCCGAAAACACGGAAGACCTGCTCGCGCTGGAGTTTCCGTGAAACGATCACTCTCATGCCCTGGTGACCCTGTACTGTAGGGGCCTTAATAATTAGAATACGGCTTTGGGGCCCTTTATACTGTAATTATAATAAGGAACCACCAAATAGAATAGGTAATTGTTGATGCACAGCCTTGAGTACAGCTGAAATTGCATGCTCAGTGTATAGCCTTGGAGTTAGAGCTTCAAGACCCGCATGCCATCCGTTTTCGGTTTAAGGGTGGGCTGCGGAAAAGCC
>BGNK01001328.1:136375-154710 GCA_003297005.1 Symbiodinium sp. clade A Y106 | reverse complement strand
ACCTACCTCGCCTGTACCTAGGGAGCTAACTACACATACCTAGCAACCTATCTGCCTACCCTACCCAAATCCATCTAGAAACCTCGGGGTATCACTATCGAAACGAGTCAAGATTTCAAAAAAATCGTTCAACACAGGTCGGTCTTCAACACAGTTCCCTATATCGCACAAGTGTTTTATCGAAACAACACTGACTTTTTCCTGCATGGATTTCCATTAATTTTATGCTTCCAGCATATGCGAAAATCTCCTATTCTACCATATCACCTATTTTTACATAGTTTATTTGATACATCACCGAAAAATTCACTATGGAATAACACTGATATAGTCTATTTAAAATAGACTATTTCCAGCTAAAATAAACTATTTTGCACAATAGGATATATCGCCCTAAATAGCCTAACCCGGTCTTGGAGGTTGGGGGCTTTGCATGGTCTGACAAGGGCAATATACAGCGGCCTTATGTTGGCTTGCCTGGCGGGTTTGTGGGTGTTGTAGGGGCTATCTTCACTCGCCAACAACCTACTATAATTAGAAGCCTCAATATTTACCAACATTATTCCCTGGGGTTCCTTGTTATAACTATAGGAGCCCCAAACCTTATTTTAAATATTATTACGGCCTGTACAATAGTCGCAGTTGTCCGTAGGGCCCTAGAAGCCTTGGAGCTCATGTTGAGACATGCATACTTAGAGGATCATGGGACTTAGTAACAAGGGTTCCTTAACCTTAAAGGGCTCCTTAAGAGGTCTATAAGGGATCTACAGGGGAGGGTTTCAGATGGTTTCAGGGTACTTGGAGGGTCATGGGACTTAGTAACTAAGGTTATATATATATATAAACGTGACTACACGCATGATTACATATAACCTTATATCAATACTTACTGAGTCCCATGATCCTCCGAGTAGGGCCTAGTAGCAATACACGACGTCTCCCGGAAGCCCTTTCTCGCTTTTTGTAGTCTCATGTTTCTTGTATATACGCATCAAAAAGGGAGCCCTTTTCTTCCCTAAGGTTACTGGGGACCCTAGTGTAGCATCTACGACGAAACCAAGTACGTTCATGCAGGCTTTTGGCCTTCGGTGTTATACCGTATGGATATCACATGTAGGGTTGTAGGGCCTTGAATGGTCTTAATTGGGGCGATAAGTGGCTATACTAGAAGCTGCCTTGCTGACCATCGTCGTAGTTGTGAGGTCACCCAGCCACAAACAACCTTCACCCTGAACCCTAAAACTGTAAATCCTAAACCCCGAAACTCTGAATCCTAAAGCCTTAAAGAACCCCGTCTAAATCTCTGAAAGGAACCCTAAACCCCAAACTATAAGCCCTAAACCCTAAACCCTTAAAAGGAGACTTAAAGAAACCCGAAAAGGAACCCACAGCGAAATTGACGTAGGGCGGTTTTGCTGTCAGGCCGCGAGCGGCAGCTTGGATGCTGTTCTTGCAGATATCGTGGCCTGGTTTAAAAGTCTCTCTTCTTCGACTCCAACAACCGGGCCCCAAAAAAGTTCGAACTTTCTAAGATAGAGCTAATATATGAGGCCAAAAAGTTTAAAATTCCCCCGTTCTATATCTCAGAAGTTCCTTTAAAGGGTTGCCTTGGTTGTTCCTTTAGGCCCTGGCATTAAGGGTGCCTTCCAAGGGTTTCATGAGGGGTTCCATACAAGATTCCTTTAAAGGGTTACTTGGAAGGGTTCCTTTATAGTGAACCCGAAAGTTGGAACATGGATTTAGGACGATTAGTGCTGGGATCTCCTATACTTTACCTTAAGGGAATGAGGATAATGATGTTCCAACTTTCTGGCTTCTACTATAAAGGGGTCCTTCAAAGGTTTTTTTAGGGGTTCATTTGTTTAGGTTTTACTTGGTCCTTTAAAGGGTTCCTTCGGTTTCTTTAGGGGTTTTTTTGTTGGGGGTGTTAGGGTTGAAGGACAAGCTCTCAAGCCTAGATGGAAGGGTTCCTTGAAAGGCTTCCTTCAACGGTTTCTTTAGGGGTTCATTTTTCTAGGTTTCAGGGTTAAAGGACAAGCCCTAAAGCTTGGATTGTTGGTTTGGGGGTTCACTCCAAGAGTCCATGTACTCAAATGGGTAGTTGTCAAAATTAAGGTCCCTTTTAGGGTACCCTAAATAATAGGTGCCGTAATATAATAGGGACCCAAAAAGGGACCATAATTTTGACAACCACCCAAATAGTATACGCTTTTACGGCCAAATTACATGTAATTTGGGTACATGGAAGTGGAAACCCTAAACCCTACAGAACCCTTGTAGAACCCTTATGGTAGCCTGTTCCATACTCTGATAAGAGAAGCTTTAAAGGACCCTTAGGGAGCTTCGCGCTCCCCCAACCCCAAACCCCAAAACCCTACTTGGAGGATCATGGGACTTAGTACGTATGGTTATAAGTACCCTAACTGGGGTTATAAGTACTTATAAGTATAGTTACCTTAATTATAACCCTAGTTACTAAGTCCCATGATCCTCTAAGTAAACCCTACAGAACCCTTATGGTAGCTTGTTCCATACCCTTTAGGGAGTTTCGCGCGCCCCCAACCCTAAACCCCAAAACCCTACTTGGAGGATCATGGGACTTAGTACGTATGGTTATAAGTACCCTAAGTGGGCTTATAAGTACTTATAAGTATAGTTACCTTAATTATAACCCTAGTTACTAAGTCCCATGATCCTCCAAGTAGCCTGTTCCATACCCTGAAAAGAGAAGCCTTAAAGGACCCTTAGGGAGTTTCGCGCTCCCCCAACACTAAACCCCAAAACCCTACTTGGAGGATCATGGGACTTAGTAAGTATGGTTATAAGTACCCTAACTGGGGTTATAAGTACGTATAAGTATAGTTACCTTAATTATAACCCTAGTTACTAAGTCCCATGATCCTCCAAGTAGCCTGTTCCATACCCTGATAAGAGAAGCCTTAAAGGACCCTTAGGGAGTTTCGCGCTCCCCCAACCCTAAACCCCAAAACCCTACTTGGAGGATCATGGGACTTAGTAAGTATGGTTATAAGTACCCTAACTGGGGTTATAAGTACTTATAAGTATAGTTACCTTAATTATAACCCTAGCTACTAAGTCCCATGATCCTCCAAGTAAACCCCATGCCTTTGGAACCCTATAGTACCTTCTCGATGACGTTTAGGAGCCCTTATCGTTCCCCCTAAACCCTAAAACCCTGGACCCTCAAGCCCTAAACCCTAAGCCGTGAACCCTTAGGGAAGCTAGGGATCCCCCAAACCCTGCGTTTCGAGGCAGTGCCGCATCAGCTCAATCGTGTTTTCCAGACAATGGTGGTGCTGTGCACAGATGTCTGGCGCTAAACCCTAAACCCTGAAGCCCTAAAGCCCTAAACCCTAAACCCTTCATCCATGTTTTGTCGGTGCCACCGTTCACTCTTTTTTTGCATTGTGTGAGCTGTCCTCGAAAGATGATTTCATGGCTAAGTGGACTGCTCTTGAAAATCAAAAAAGGCGGTGTCCGTGCTGCATGGGAGTTTCCGAAAATAGGGGACCCTAATATAGTAAATAATAGGATCCTTGTTATAAGGACCCCAAAATAGGGTACCCCTTATTTTCGGAAACTCCCGCATAGATGATGAGCTTACAGGTGCCCTGCTTGGCCAGTTCTTGGATTTGGCATCAAAGCCGGATGTGGAGCAAAGTCTGGCACGAGAGACGTTCCAAGGATTGTTGAATGACTTGGCGACGTGGTCCCCTCTCACTTCCGATACGGTCGAAATCAAGAATGGCCGGGAGCAATGGTCTGTGTATGCACGAGGTTGCGGCGCGAACGTGCGGAATGTTCGCACTGCAGCCGAGATATCACCCATCCAAGCTGCAGTGAATCAGAACAAACGGTGCCAGGCTGCTACTGCAACTGATACAATGCCATCGAAGAAGCGCCCTTTATAGAACTCATTATAGATCCCTTTAATGATCCCTATAAGTATGCCCTATAAGGATCCCCCATACCCCCACGTCTTTCCCAGGTTCCTGCAGGACCGGCTCGCACTGCAGCCTACGCAAGGCGAGGCTGTGGCGGGTTTAGGGTTTCTAGGGTTTAGGGTTTAGGCTTAGGGTTTTAGGTTTTAGGTTATTTTAGGGTTCAGGGTTTAGGGTTTAGGATTTGGGGTTTAGGGTTTTAGTTTTTAGGTTTTAGGGTTCAGGGTTTAGGATTTGGGGTTTGGGGTTGAGGCTTTGTGTCTTATGAGTTTGGGGCGCTTGGTTTTAGGGTTTGCGATGCTGTGTTTAACAAAGAGCCCCAAAGTTTAGGGTCTGGGCTTCAGGGCTCATGGAGTTTGGGGGCAAGGGCTGAGGAGATCTAGTAGACCCAGAGACTCCAAAGCCCCTTAATTAAGGAATATACCTTAAATCATATTGAGGATCCGATTATAATTTAAAGTCTATTCCTTAGTTAAGGGGTTTTGGAGTCTCTGGGGAGTCTAGGGCCCAGGGTCTGGGCGTGTCAGAGACAAGGGATCCTGTGTCCGAGTGCAGGGTTTTGGCTTTCAGGGCTTTAAGGTTTTAAGGTTTAGGTGTTTAGGGTTGTTGAGGTTCAGGTTTTTCGGAGTGCAGAGTTTTGACTTTCAGGGTTTCAAGGTTTTAAGGTTTAGGTGTTTAGGTTTAGGGTTGTTGAGGTTCAGGTTTTTAGGGCTTAGGGTTCGTTCCTCCTCATCGTTAGACGTGCTGTGCTCAGGCTAAGGGTGCGAATAGGTTGCCTCCAGTTACTCAGTTGAAAATCCACCACTCTTCTGCGCTAACATGGATGCCAAACAGCTTCTTATGCAACACTTATTGCCAACAAAAGCTTCGAGTTCAACAGCTCATATCTGAAGGGAGAGTAGGGTGCCTAATTAAGCGCTATGCCATGCCCAGGGGGTGTCGGGTTAAGGGGTGCAAGGGTTGGGGGTCTAGGGGGTTGGGGTTTTAGGGTTTAGGGTTAGGTTGTTCGGGTTTAGGTTTAGGGTTTAGGGTTAGGGGTTCGGTTTTTCGGCATTCTGCTTCACTCGGCCGTACTATGTTCAAATGTTGGACGAACTTGCCCGACATTACAAGTTGGGTTGACCCTAAACCCTATAAAGCCTAAACCCTGAACTCTCTAAACCCTAAACCCTAAAGCCTAAACCCTGAACTCCCTAAACCCTAAAGCCTAAACCCAAAACTCTCTAAACCCTAAAGCCTAAACCCAAAACTCTCTAAACCCTAAAGCCTAAACCCACAACTCTCTGAACCCTATAAAGCCTAAACCCAAAACTCTCTAAACCCTAAAGCAGCCCCAAGCCTAAACCCTAGTCGCTTTGGACTCAGAGGGCTCTGTGTTCAAGCGGAGTTGGGGGGTGAGGGTAAAGGGCAACTTTGATTACGTTTTGCAGACTAATTAGTTCTTAAAGGTGGGACGAAGTAATGTAGGACGAAGGATCCCTTATATATGGGCTGTTAATTGGGGATCGCTCCACCTATCTTCATCCCACCTTTGGAGCCCTTTGACTATTGGTTGGTGTCACTGACTGCTATCATCGGCGGTTTGGGGCTTAGGGCTACGATCATCCAAGAACACTGAACCCCCTAATTATCCCCACAAAAGGAACTCTAAAGCGCACGCAGGTCAAGAACTCTCATGTGGCTCAGCTGCGTTTCGGAGTTTCAGAAAAATGGGGCCATCATAGAGAACACTGAAATAGTAGTAGGGTTTTTATTCTATACAACTTCCTCCACCTAAGACCTCTGACGTGGAGCACACCATTTTGACCTTAAGCCCTGAACCCGCATCAACCTGTAAGGTAGGAACCCCGAGCGTGCATATAGTAAAAAGCTCCATTCCGATTTCGTCTATGTTGGACAGCACAAAAACCGTCTGGGGCTTTGGGTTTCCAGGGTTTCTGGAGGCGCTGGAGTTCGGGTTTTATTGGGAGTATGGTGCAATTCAGGGCTGCGGGCTGCAATGTAGGGACCTCAATAATGAGTAGAATAGAGCTTCGGGGGGTATAGTGTACGCTAAATGAAAATGGAGCCTAAACTCCAGATTAAAACCTCAAACCCCTTTGCTTTCACTAGGCTTCGCAGTTGCGCTTACGAGATTGTCATGGGTGCGGGTCAAGGGTTCTCCATGGCGCTTTGGAAATTTGGTGCTTGTCGAAGGATCCATTTGCAAAAGTTCGATTTCCCATCCCAGCTTGAATTGAAGAGGCCGCTGGAGGTGTTGGAATCTGGAAGGCCCCCTTGCGCTTCTGCAACAACGGCCACTCCGAAGAGCAGGCTACTGGTACCGATTGGCCAGAAAGCTGAAGCAGCAGAGTGAAGTGTCATGAAGCTGCGCGTGGCCTGTGTGATCCTCGTCTTGTTTCTGCGCTCCGTGCAGTTCGGCCGCAGGTCCGCATTGTGAGTCATCATGCCCAGCGACCAAAAAACACCTCCCTGCAAACGGCTTACCTCACGCAAGCACATGATCCGGGAGCTGCAGTGTCGGGGCGGCGATGACATCAAGCCCGGCACGGTCTTCGAGCTTCTTGGTGCCTTCCAGGCAGACGGCAGACGGCCAGCGCTTCCTCCCGCCCAGGCCGATCTCCCGGGCCAAGCAGCAGAAGATAAACTGTGACCTGCAGGTTTTCACATCTGGCGACGTCGCCGGCTGGTTCGCGACCATGGTGTTCCGAACGGAGTGGACAGAGACATTGACGGACACATGACAGCAATTCCTGTTGCGGCAAGCTTCATCCTCATATGCTGCTGTCTTCATTGAGATAGTCCATTTGCCTCCCTACGTGCTGCGTGCCCGTCCTACCCCAGGAGGACGATACAGCGGAGGTTTTGCAGTGGCCGACAATGGCAACAATAGCGAGGATTCCACTATCGTGTTTCAGCTTACTTGTGCCTCATTACACGATCGGATGCTCCCTGGTGTCTGCTTGTCAAACTCCGAAGCCCTCGTCCCCAAGACGTTTTCCTAACCCTAGGCCCCAAAGCCCTTGTGGAAACGTTTAATAGTATAATAGGACCCACGCCGAATCTTAGAAAACCCTGGTGTGAACCGTTGGAGAGCCCGTAAAGCGCTTCTACAACCCTACTACAAACCTTCAGAATTATCAAGCCGTGCCCCGAGCCCTAAACTTCCTTAAACCGCCTAAACCCTGTAAACAACCTCACTGAGCACCCGCCTAGCTCGTGACTCTTAGACTCTTTCGCATCAGCTACTTCCAAACCCACCTCACTGAAAGCCATGGTAGCCGGGATCCGAAGAAGCTTCACGCCCCTACTTGGAGGATCATGGGACTTAGTAACTTGGGTTATAATTGAAGTAACTACACTTATAACCCCACTTAGGGTACTTATAACCTTACTTACTAAGTCCCATGATCCTCCAAGTACACGCCCGGCTTTTCAGGACATCTGCGAGAGCCATGGGCCCTTTCCTTCAGGCCTGGCTGGATTTGGGCCGGCGGGGCTACAATGCGGCTACAAGCTGGAATTTTAAAATGAAGTTTGGGTGTAGGCTTCGGGAGAAAGTATTTATGAAATAGGTTCAGCGAGTGCCCCGTGCAGATTTAGGATTTATTCTTGAGCATCCGACCCGTCATGTCCGTTCAGTGCCAGCACGGAACACTCTTGAATTACCTTAATTACCTTCCATGTCCTTGCGCTAGCGCTGTGGCTGCTGCTACCACGAGGAGCTATAGAAGTAGTAGTCGTCATCGTAATCGCAGTCGCACCACAGTCGCCGCAGTCTTCGTGGTCCTAAGCCCAGTCGCAGTCGTAGCATAGTCGTCGTGGTCCCAGTCGTGTCGCAGCTGTAGTGGTAGGACTTGTAGCAGCCGTACATCCTAGTCGCCGTTGTCGTCGTAGCCTTCGGACGAGGACGCGGATGACGCAACGAAGAAAACATACTGCATACATCTTCATAGTCTGCCAGCAACGATCACGACGACGACCTACCACCCAAGCACAATTTGCTGCAAGTGTTGCATTAGTATGCCGATTGTGGTTGCTTCTGCCATTGTCGTATACCGATACACCCATGCAAGCCTTCTAAATCCGATGGAAGCACCCCTAATATAAAGCAGGCCTCCCTTAACAACAACAAGAACCACCGGGCAGTTGCCAGGCAGTGCTCCTCTCCCTTTTCGGTCGAGAGCTGGGAGGCCTTCTGCTGGTCTTTCCGGCTTGGGTCCCAACGGGTCCAAGTAAAGTATACAGTATACTATATAAGTGTACCACCGGGGTGCAAATATCCACTAATGACCAAGTATACTAAAAGTGTACTACCGGGGTGCAAATATCCACTAATGACAACTTTATTGGTGCTTGGAAGCTTTGGAATTGTTGGAGTTGCGGTTTGGCGTTGTTGGTAGTTTTTGTGTTCTGAAGCTTCTGTAAGGGGTAGGATGTAGCGGGTTCTTGGGGTTTGGGGGTGGTGGTAAACTCCGAACCCTGAATCCTTACTGTTGCTACTCCTAAACCCTACAAGCCAGAGCACTGAAGCCCCATAGAGCTTCAGTAGCCCTTATAGTACCCCGAAAACACCCAAAGAAAACCTTTATGACAGCCTCCCTATAGTAATCTTTGTAGCAACCCCTAAACCTTAAACCCTACAGCCCTAAAATATTCCGCGGGGTGCATTGTTTGAGGCTCGACCTTTGCAAGGTGCCAGCATGTTTTTGGTTTTATTAGGAAGGTTGCCTAAGGTTGCTTCAGGGCTTTACAGGTGTTTAGGTTCTGTGGTGGGTTGTTGTTCCTGAAACTCTGTACAGCTTTTCATGGGGTTTTGGGGATTGGGGCATGGCACCCTAACTTGCCATGCAGGTCCCAATAGATGTCGCTGTTTCCGATGGGGCTTCTTTAAGGATTCCTATAGGCTTCCTTTATCAGTTTAGAGGATGTTTACGGTCTAATTAACCGTTGCTCTTTAGGGTTTAGGGGCTTGTATTGTGGGTGTTTAAATTATGTGATAAACGTGCCGGAGCCCTTAACCCCAAACCCAAAAAGCCTAAATCCTAAATCGATTCATGTGGGTTCGATCCCGCCCGCCCCCTCCCCGAAACGTAGAATTGACTACATCCTCAATGCCCAGCGGTCCCTTAACTTTTCTTGCCTTTTTTGACATGTTGAGCATAATAGTAGTAGAAAGGTTGCCCAATCGTAAACCCGATTGAACAACTAAATCCTCGACCCTCCCAACAAAAGGCAGAGCACTGGGTAGACTCCTTGCTGGTGGCTACTTGGGCTTGGCGACTTGACCCGTTTCGTTTGGCGATGATATCGGTTCAGCGTTTGCTTGTTTTCCGATCGTAAGCCTTCTGGGGTTATGTTGAATGTCAGACGTCGAATGGCTTTGCATGAACTTCCGAAGCCTCGCTCACATACGTATGACCGTGTCTGGGGTTGTCGAGCTAGTATAGGTGTGGGTGTGTGTGTGTGTATGTGTGTGCATGTGTGTGGGGTCTCAGTGTGGTTTTACGAGGTTTGCAACCCCGCAATTGCAGTTCAGGACGTAAGGATAGCACGCTACAGAGAAAACCCAATATCTTATGTTGCTATTCATCGCTGCTACTGCAGGTCTAAAGTCGGAAAACTTTAACTGAAAGACTTGGTTAGTTCGGGACAGGAGCCTACATCATTGTTCGAAACCCTAAATTGCTACGCGCTCCACAATCTGCATATTCAGCAAACCTGTCTGTGTGCTCACCAATTTAGGGCATCAAGTGAGCTAGGATTGCGGTACCCTACAACCAGATGCAGTTCCAGCTACATTTTTCTCGGTCTCTCTTACTAATATTGATCATTTCATGAACCTTTTTCAAACCCGAACCCTTGTGGAATCCCGGGTCACATGATCCTTTGAGCAGGGATGGTCCGTCTTCTGCCCCCCTTCTACTGTATGTCTCTTCAGGAATTCAAGACTCCCAGCCTACAAACCTCAATTGGCTGCAGTTTTCGGATGTGATCCCGCACCCCTCAGCAACGCACCCTCCACACTAAAGCCTAAGCCTAACTCTTCATCACTACTCCTCATCAACCGAAGCCCTATACCCAGGTGTGCTTTCTCGTCCTTTTGTGGCCCCTGCACAGCTCCGGCACTTCCAGCGTCGGGGGCGCCGCCGCGCCGTTGGCCTCGTCGGAGATTGGCCGCCTAGCTGCAATCCCTGAAAGTTTGAGGGGGGTTGGGTTTTGGGTTTTTGCAATATGATGGGGTTTGTGGTTTCCTTACTTCAAATAGCATAGGTAGGCATCATGATATTCCACCCTCAGAATGTCCCAGTACCCCCATAGTAGGGTTTTAGGACCCAACAACGATACTGTCAATGGTACCTATATACAACCTTAGTTTTGGGCTGCAAGGGCCCTTATAGTAAAACCCGAAACCCTTAAAGACACCCTCATGGAACTTGGACCCGTCAATCAAGTCCTGCAGGATGCAGAGAGCCCTTACAAATAAAGGGAACCCTAAACCCTAAACCCTAAATAAAGGGAAGATCCCCAAAGCATCCTGGGGTTCCTTTCCGGGTGTTTTCGAGGGATTTTTAAGTGATCTGTAAGTAGGTTCCCCAGTAGTACCCTTTTACCCTTTTTCTTTTTGGGTTCCCTTATTAAAGCCGAATAGTAGGAAAAAGGGTACCCTTATTAAGGGGCTACTGGGGAACCTAGGCAAGTATTCTATGAGGGTGTTAAGGGTTTAGGGTCTTGAGCTTAGGTCCCCGAAGGCCTTCAATTAAGCAATGCACCTGAAATTGTAGGCTACACTGTTGGCAGGGTCCTTGATGGGATTTCAGGTGCATTCCTCAATGATGAGATTGTGGAGTCTCTGGTGGATGTTTAGTTGTTATTACGGATTGCAATCCTTTTCTGAGGAACTGTTTGTTGGATTCAGAGCTAAAACTGAACCCAAATGGCTTATATAGCCCTGAAAGATTACCCGTATTACCTCTTCGGGTTCCTGGTTTTGGCTATACTATACATCATCTACAGCCAAACCCTGTTCAGGATTGCATTCTTGACAGTAATGTTGAAGCAGTGGCACACATTTTCTCGAAGCAAGGCGACTTCTCTCTCTAAACATCGCGATCACAGGAATTTTTCTGGTTAGTTGATGTAAAGCCACACAGGGGGCCTTACTCCCCTCTACCAACCCTTAACTCTGAACATCCCTAGAGGGTTTAGGGTTTAGGGAACCCTGAATCTTTTAGGGTTTTGGGTTGAGGGTTTTAGGGTTTAGGGTTTAGGGAACCCTGAATCTTTAAGTAATCACCTTGTCGGGTGTGTGCTCCACGCGAGGCGATCGACAGTGCGAGAAGGTCTTTGGTGTGCCAAAGTACTTGCTAATACCAGGCCGGCACAAGAGTTGGGGGTTCAGGTTTTGGTTTAGGGTTTACTCTAGGATACCCTGTTCCCGCTATCAAGGCCCCTATGTTGGTGAGTTCAAGGAGTTGAGATTTCGAGTACCCGGCAGGCACTAGAGTGGGGGGGTTTAGGTGTGACGTTTACTCGCTTTTTTGGATAGTACTCTGTCTTGGTCCTTCTAAATATACTTGTAGTATAACAGGCCCCAGCCCAAACCCTACTCGAATTTTGATCGGCCCCTAATACAGAAACTGATTTTAGAACTCGAATTATTACGCCTAAACCCAAAACCCTAAACTCCCTAAACCCAAAACCGTAAACTCTAACCCTAAACCCAAAACCCTACTCGAATCATTAAGGCCCCTTGGTCGGGAAGTTGAAGGGGTGGGGCTCAGGGGTTCAGCTTTCGAGTTCAGGACCTTTGGGTTCACCTCAAATAACCTACCTTTTTTAGGATTTATATAAGGAAACCATGTTAAGGAACTCTAAAAAAGGTAGGTTTAGGGTCCAGGTAGGGCTTCTGACTGTAGGGCGCCAGGGGTTTAGGGCTTCTTACCGTAGGGCTGTAGGGTGCCAAAGGTTTAGGCAGTTTAGGGTTTAGGGGTTTGGGGCTTTGGAGGGTGTAGGGCCCAGTTTAGGGATTAGGGTCTAGGGGTTTAGGGCTTTCAGGGTTTAGGGCTTTCGGGGGTTAAGGGCGAAGGGCTTTGGAGGATTTAGGCTTCTGGGCTGTGGACTCCAGAGGGCGTTGGACGGGTTGGGGCTCGTGGGTAGGCTCAGCGATTTCCAAGCACTCAGACTTTGACGGACCATCCAGAATCCGGGGCCTCCAAGAATCAGCTGGTTTTGATTTGATTTCAATACCCTAAACCCTCAACTCCTTTTAGTACGCTGTTCATGATGACAGTAATGCTTCTGGTACAAGAAAAGATGGCACTACCGCTACGACTGCGAATGACAGCGACGACTACGACTACGACTCTGACCGGTGATGCTGATGCTACCGTAACATCTTTTTATTTAGCACTGTTCAGAGCTGTAAGCATTCGCAATCCGACTCCTGTACGGTATACAGACGTCTAGTCGACACGCAGAATCAGCAGACGAAGATCGCCCCCTGAACCGCAAATCTTAAAGACCTGCAGGCCTTATCGCGGCTTTCAACATCACCTTCATGCTTGGAGGAGGTGCCGTTTGTGGAGTTCGGGTTTAGGTCTTCTGTTCCGAGCTGGACATAGCCTACCGTTCTGGTTGAGGCTCGTAGGTGGAGGGGCCACACCTAGCCCGAAACTCTACGAAGTAGCAGGTTATGACCCCACTGTAACTGACCCCACAGTTATAGTGTACAGAGTATAACTAAAGTTCACCCTTGTTTACTAGTTAAAATTCGAAATAGTGGGTAATTGGAACCCTAAACCCTAAACTTTAAACCCTGAACCCTAAACCCTAAACCCTAAACCACTTAAGCCATACCCTTTAACTCACTGTACTTTGGCCTTAAAAAGGACCTATACGGCAACCCTTGAAGCCCCAAGGGCACCTGGAGCCTTAGGTTAAACCCTAAACCAAACCCTAAATACCAAATCCTAGACCTGTGGCTCCTTTCCAGAACCCGTATTTGGGTTTAGGGGTTTTGTTTTGAGTTTCGGGTTTATCTGGTTTGGGGCAGATGATGGTCCAAGGTTTCCTCGGCACATGGAAGGCTCACTGTAGGTTACCTTCTTCACTGAGATATGAAGGGTTTTTCGAATCGCGGCCTATGCCCCCAAGGGTCGACACCCAGGGTTTAGGGTTTAGTTTCGGGGACTTAAATTTTTACTGCTTCGGGTACTTGGATGATGGGTCTTCTCATGCGGTAGCCTGTCGTATGCAGGAAACCCCCCTGAGGGTCCCCGCAAACAACGAACCCTCAACGCTGAACCCCAAACCCTTGCATTACAGAACTTCTGCAGCACCCGTACAATCCCCGTCTAAGATCTCAGTACCTAGAGGCCCTGCCTCTGAAGGTATCACCCTCAAGTTCTATCCGCTCTTTTACCACCGCGAGTATGGGCTCTCCGACGTGGAAATCTGCTGGATCATGGCAGGCCCTTTCCAGAAACTTCCAAACCCCGGCCTGAACTCAGGATTTTCGTGTAGGTTTGGGGTTTGGGGTTTAGGGGTTTAGGGTTTAGGGCTTTATACACCTGAAAATCGTCATAAAGAGCCTGCTCTACACTACGGCAGATTCTGAATGATGGGATGTGTCTCTGGTTTGCATATCGGAGTTGCAAAGTGGGATTTTAGATTTAGGGTGTTATCGGCTAAGTGCTTTGGGTGTAGGGATTGCGGCGGGGGGGGGGAGTGCTTTTAGGTTTCAATTTTGCGTGTGGTCCCAGCATAGAGCTTTTGAGATTGTCGTGGCAGAAGGGGTTTTTAGAATTTAGATTTCTATGGAGCACCCCCTAATGTAGGAACCTGATTAAGAAATCCTGGTCCTATGACCCCAATATAGTAGGATGCATATAAGGAGCCCTAATAAAGACCCATGGTTTCTTAATCAGGTTCCTACTTCAAAACCCCCCATAGTACCCTTATAGTATCCTTTTGGTACCCTTATTATAGTACCCTTATAGGACCCTTATAGTACCCTTTAAAGGAACCCTAAGGCCCTGAGGTTCATACATTACACCTTCAGCCGTCACCCTCAGATGATGTCCTTAGATCCTCAATTGTCATAGAACCCGGTTTAGGGTTTAGGGCTTAGGGTTTAGGGTTTAGGGTTGCGGAACCCATGAAAGGAATCCTTAAAAGGGTCCAGGGCCCCAGTGTTAGAACATATATTTCAGCCCAAACTAAATCTGAGTTGATTCCCTTAAGGCCTACACAAGTACATGGGCAGTCGAGTTTAAGCTTTTTAGAGCTTTTGTTGAGTATTATTGGGAGACTTGTAATAAAGCCCCAGTTCATTTATAAGCTCGGTACTTACCACTCGAATACATCTAGCTCCCTTACTCAACTGGACAAGTAGGTAGGGAATGCAACGAAGCCCCTGTAGAAACCCAGTGACGCCCTTCAAAGGCTCATGTTTTTGTATCAGGTAAACCCTTAGGTGCTGAAGTCCTTTAGAAGCTTCGCGCCAGGATATTGGCTGTCGACTGCTGTTGGAACGAAGGTGGTTGGACTTTTGATTCTCGCTCGAATGTTTTTCTCGTTGAATTTAATGTGTGGATCTATGCCTAGCGTTAGGACTCGGGACGCATGCCCTTATAGAGCCTAGCCACTGGTAGCTCCTATGCAAAACTTATGGCGGCATTGCCGGCAGGTGCTACAGGATCAGCTGAATTAACAGGTACCCAGAGACTCCAAAACCCCGAATTAAGGAAAATACCTTAAATCTTATTGGGGATCCTATTATAGTTTAAGGTATATTCCTTAATTAAGGGGTTTTGGAGGCTCTGGGTAATTGAGCCCCAAGGCCCAAACTGTAAATCCGAACCTCATATTTCCTGGAACTGCGAACGGGGCCTTCGGTGGTTCTGGTGGTCGCCATTTTGTTCGGTTGTGCTCACGGCTCGAGCGTGATGGGCATCGCGATTTGCGGATGCTGAGGATAACCCAGAACCTGAAAAACGCAAGCTCTAAACCCTTATCCTCAAACGCTCAACCCCTACAGGCAGGCCCAAGGGTGTGTGGGCGACATCAAGCCTTCCTTCATTCCTGCTTTCCCTACAACACAGTTCCCGAGAGATGACGCATCGGTGTTTTTTCAGTCCGCCAAGCCGTCTTGAGCAAAGCTCGAAACAGTTGCGAATAGCCTAAATCGGTTTGTCGGGTGTGATGTGTAGGGGCCTAAGGCCTTTAGGGTTTAGGTTTCCGTCGATTAGGGCCAGACCTTTTCGGGTTTAGGGTTTGAGGCATTTAAGGTTTTGTTTGGGCTTAGGTTATAATCTATAATCGAGTCTTTAGGGTTTTGTGGCTTTAGACTGGATGCGCCGGCGAAGCCTACCGCACCACCTTACCCATCGAGGACTCGTTGCCGGAGAGCTGTTGCGGTGCTGACGCTGCACCTTGTAGGTCTTGCCCTGCTGTGGCTGGGCTCACACAGAAACACCTTAAACCCCAAGCCTTGTAAACCCTAAGAGTGCTCACTGGACGATTCATGATCCATTGCTAGTTTTGGCGAGGGATTATGTTGCAGCGTGTGCGTTCCAATCAACCCGGTGACTCTGTGCTGGAACCTGATTTCCACGTAAAGCCCAGTACAGATGTCCAGTACGTCTACACAAATTCAGGATATGGATGTTGAGGTGAGAGCACCCGGCCCCGCCGAAACCTCAGAAAAAAATCCACTGGTTATCACTTATTCGATCCATTGTGACTTCCTCTGAAACCGTTCTTTCCCACCCCACCACCACGCAGCATGTCAGTCTGGGTTCGAGCTGACCTTCTGGATGTGCAAGGGCCAGAAATTTGTATCCAAATTGCACCGCTGTTCTTGAAGAGGGCTGTTCCAGAAATGCAGGTGGATAGGGTGTCGGGTTTCAGGTGGATGGTTTCATGCAAGTCATGCGAAGAGGGTTCAAGCACAAGCGAAGCCGAAGTCGATTGAAAGCCCAGTCCGCCACAACGCCAAGGCTGAGCCTTGATATGAGCATCCCGTTTGACTCAACCCTACACCTTAAGGCACTCTTGAATTATATCTTGCAGAAAAACCAGACGAATTCGACACCCCATAAACCCAAAGACCTGAATTTTACCCTGAAGGTGTCTAAGACTCCTAGGCTCTTTCTGCATTTGTAGATTGCAGCCTTCTTTTCATCCGAAGCCCAAAAACCTTCGAACTCTATGCTCTTTCAGCACGAGCCCTTGAGATCTTAATCCTAGACAGACAAACTGAATCCTTTCCACGCTTTCCTGTAGATCCCTTATTGAACCGCCTATAAGTCAAAAACTTTGACAGCCCCTCTGACTTCCCCTCAAACCCTAAACCCTAAAAGGCCCACCAAAACCGATATCAATCCTAAGCAGAGAGGTTTCACAAAACCCTTCAAGAACCATTGCAGAACTCTTAATCAATTCCCCACGAAGGTTTTTCTCTAACCCTAGAACCCTTGCTGACCCTAATCCCTAAACTCTAGAACCCAGAACTCTTACTCCCCCCAAGGTCCTACACCCTAGCACCATCAAAACCACCCGAAATCCCCCAAAACCGAAGCTAAACCCTAAACCCTAAACCCAAATCGCCAAAACCGAAGGTTTATCTTCATTCTCACCCGCCCTTTGTCTTGGAGCCTCTTGAGTTTCGAGCTCCGCCCCGTCTTCATGAACGCCCCTGGTCTGACTCAGGTTTTAGGGGCAATAGGGGTTGGGGTTTAGGGTTTGGGGTTTAGGGTTTAGGCGTCTAGGGGTTTAGGGTTGAGGGGTTTAGGGTTTAGGCACGGAGTTCGATGAGGGATCTATAACGACTCTTTAAGGGATGCTAGAAGGGTTCTTGAATTTGATGTATGAGGGCTTCCAGGTTTTGTCTTGCCACTTGAAGGTTTACAATTAGGGTTTCGGTCTTTCTGCTACGCATGGTTTTATTTCAGGATTTTTCCGGGTACAGATTTCGGGCTTCGGGTTTAAAACAAGGGTCTCTCAGGTTCACAATTCAATAGTTACACAGCGCTTTCGGGATTCTATGCGGGGTTGCGAGTTTAAGTGGGGTGTCAGGATTTGGAGGTTAGTAAGGAGTCGGTCTACCAGGCACTTTTGAAGCACGGCATTGTGAAGTTGTGTCTTTAACTAAACCCTAAACCCCTAAACCCTAAAACCCTAAAACCCTAACCCCCTAAACCTCAAACCCCTAAACCCCAAAAGCGCTAAACTCTAAAGCCCAATTGTGAAGGTTTAGGAATTGGGTGTGTCTCTTGAAATTCTCGGCTTCCAGACTTTGAACTTGGTCGCGCTTCGGGATCCTGGAAGTGCTTTTGTCTAGGGTTTAGAGTTCAGGGTTTAGGTTTAGGACTTGGAGTTTAGGGTCTAGGGTGTAGAGCTCACGATTAGAGTGTAGGGTTCAGGGCTTATGTGTTGTTGACTTTTGGGGTTTAGGCTTTAGGGCAATACTCTAAACCCTAAACCGCAACCGTGGCTATCCCGCCAAATATGTTGTCCCGGGGTACTTTCCCAGCAATAGCCAGGGTGATCCTCATATCCTGATGCAACACTTTGCCAGTGGTACGATCACAACTACGGTTGATGATATTAATCCTGCATTACTCATAATAAGGAATATTCCAGATTTCCCATAGTTTAGGGTCCTTAAGGTATCGCAGGATCTATATTCTATATCATCAGCCGTATATCACTGTGGCGGCTAGTCGCATTTAGCATTTCATCCTTGAAACCTGAACCTGTAAACCCTAAACCCAGAAAGAACTATCTGCATCACCAACGTTGTTATGTATTCGCTTTCCTGGGGGGGCCCGCTGAGGTAGTGGGAGTGCGGCGGTTCGTACATGGGGGTGTGGGGTTTAGGATTTAAGGTTTAGGACTTGGTTTGTAGCATGCCACTCCACATAACAGCTGCCAAGTGGAGTCCGAATTCTACAGCAGCCAAGGCGCACTTCGCGCTGAACACCGTGTCTTGCCTTGCTGGTTGCAGGATTTTGAGGTGTTCGAGGGGGGGGGNCCCCCTTCCCCCCTGTGGAATGGTGTGCCCTGCGTTTTTAGGTCTGCTTTGGGTGTTTGGTATACTCATCCCTATGATGATAATGATGATGATGATGGGGACGATGATCACCATCATCATTAAATCAAGCATCTTAATGTTTGATTGGTTGGTCGTCGGGTGTCTTCTTCCTACGTGCCTGGTAATGATTATCGCTTTATTGATCGTAGGGCCACCATCTTCGTGACAGTCGTCGCTTTGGGGGCAATTGCCAAAAGGTTGCAATCGGCCAACTGTCACAGGGATCGGGCCTGTCAGGGAACGCAGTCCTCGTGACAGTTGCCTTGTTTATTCTT
>BGNK01001328.1:58355-136301 GCA_003297005.1 Symbiodinium sp. clade A Y106 | reverse complement strand
GGTCGGCGAACCGAGAACCGGGATCATATATATATATATATATTGCCTAATCGTTAAGGCCCCTATGTTACATCATGCCTGCGCACTTCATGGTCTGGGGGTTTCGGTTTCTTAGGTCCTGGGCCATCGCATGGTGCCCGGGCCTTGCCCAGACGCACCCCAAGCCTAAACCCGAAGCCCTGCACCCTAAACCCAAACCTGCTCGTTTCTAGGAAGAGGGGTGTAGGACTCTTCTAGGAGCCCCAAACCGAGTGAAAAATCACGGAGTCCTACAAACTCTGTAAAGCCCTCTAAACTTGAGGTTTTAGGGTTTAGGGCTGTCAAGTAACAGCCCTCAAAAACCAAATAGGCTCCCATTTTAGACAAACAGAGCAGCCTCGTTTGGGCCGTGCTTCACAGCATATCCCATCAGCTGCTGGACAAGGCTGGAGGCGGTAGATCATGTATGATTTAGCAAGCTTCTGATTACCTGTCCACAAGAAGTCTCTGCATTGCATCGTGTTCTGCTTGCACTTTCTAGATGGGTTTGCCGGCGGCATGTTGCATATTGGGATGAGTTTCCATGGGCACTCCTTCAGCTCTGGGATCATTCTGCTTCGGCCGAAGTCGTCGCTGCAGTCAAGCAACGCTGGGATGAGGTTGCGAGCTGTTGCGCGCCTGCTAGTTGGGCACGGTCTCTCAAGAAGTTGGGAGTTGATGCTGGCACTTTATGTGTAGAGCCGAAGTGGCAGATGCTTTTTGTCAGGTTACTGCCAACCCCATAGAGTCCCACAACACCACCCTAAACCCCAACCCCTAAACTCTAAACCCTTAGCCCTAAACCCTAAACCCTTATGTAAACCGTAGAGTCCCACAACACCCTTAATCTGCGGCTACTCCGCCACCACTTTTCCCAACCCTTGATCCGACGCAGCCAGCTACAGCCATACCAAGTCCTACTGCTGATGGACAAAATCCTGCATTTCCCATTATAAGGAATATACCATAATTCCCATAGTTTAGGGTCCTTGGGGTCATGCAGGATTTTGTCCATCAACCGTAGGAAACCTTTCGAGGTCTCCTACGAAGTATGTAGATTTTGCCTTTCATAGGCGTTGTGCCATTACTTTACCTACGTTTTGGGGGTGTAGGTAAAGCTTTTTAAACCCTAACCCCTAACCCTGAACCCTTAACGAACCCTTAAACCCTAAGGCCCTAAGCCCGAAAACCCTAAACCCTAAACCCCTAAACCCTAAACTTTTCATGCCATGTAGTGAAGTAGGGGCCAGCTTTTGCCTTCCACAAAGGATGGATTCCGCCGACCTTAACTGCCAGGGGAAAAAAGCGCTCAAAAAAAAAACTTTCAGGCCCTTACCATGGACTATGCGCTGCCAAAGCACCGAGGCCTTAGTCTGTGGCTGTCTTTGTGAGTTTGGGGTTCTTGTAAGGGATCTATAGAGATCTATCGGTATAGGGGCCCTATACTGGTTCTTTTCAGGGATAGAGATTTAGCACTTAAACAATTATTCGTGTTTAAGGTGTATGGCGTAAGGCTTAAGGTTTCGGGTTTGGGGGTTACGGTTTAGGGTTTCCATCAGAGTGGTGTCAGGTTTCACAGGATTGTTGTGGGTGTTCTAGGGGTAAGGGGTTAGGACGGTTTGGTGTTGTTGGGGTTTGGGACTTAGGATGCTTTTAGGTTGTTCGGGTTTCGGCTTGAAGCGTTGGGTTTAAAGGGGCTGCTTATGAGGGTTGTATGAGGCAGGCACGAAATCCTAAACAGTGGCTCGTCAACGCTGGGGTTTTGGCCTCGGGTAGGGTTTAGGTATACCTATAGTCTCCATTGTAGTTCCTTTTCTGGTTAGCCAAAATCTCTATTACAGGATCCTAACCATAAAACTAGTTAACCAAGAAAAGGAACTACAATGGAGACTCTAGGTAGTGCATAGATGGAGGTTTGGCATTCTGGTCCTTTGGGTCACATCATTGCTACCCGGCTTTTCGGGTTCAATTCAGGGTTTAGGGGTTAGGGTAGGGTTTATGTTGGTTTCCGTCTATCTAGTGGAGCTGAGAGTGGACTTAGAGGGCGCAGGCTTCGCTGAGGTTTGGGTCAAATTCTTGTAGCACTCGCATAGAACCCAACGCGTGTAGCACCCGTATAGGAGCCTTATCGTAGTTATTGCACCCTCACCTTATAGAACCTTTCTATGCCGTGAAGTTCAGGGAAGCGGGCTTGTATTTCACCGTTTCAATATGTGGTCGTGGGTTCAGGTCTAAAGTTGAAGCTTGGGGATTTTTAGGCATGGGGTTTCATACGGGCTGGGGCTTGACAACCATGAGTCCACACTCTAAAACTCTTGTACACAGTAAACAACCGTCATTAAGTTAACGCCATGATCGAGAACTTCTATCATCCCTCTGAAAGCCTTATGAAACTCTAGCCAGAACCTCTGTAAAACCTTTACCCTAAAACCACCACCCTAAACCCCTAAACCACCCTAAACCGCCTAGAAAACCCTAAACCCTAAACAGTTCCTGGACTGTGGCTTCCCTTTTGAGATGTGCTGGAGGTTTCGTTGCGGCTCTAGCGTTTAAGGTCGCGTTGTTTAGGGTTGAGGGTCTAGTCTATGGTTTAGGGCTCAGGGTTAGAAGCCCGGCATTGGTGAACGATAGCTGGAATTTTATCAGGGCGTTCTTCGTAGTTTGTACGGCTTTCTGAAACCGAAAGAAGCCCTGATAGAAGCTTGTTTAGAGCCCCAAATCTTCATCTCCAGATATTAAAACGTTTGCTCTAAACGCTGAAGCCTTAAACTTTAGCGCTTGAGGTTTTATGGGCCTTAGCACCCGAAGCATCTGCATTTGCACAGGCCGTTGGGCCGCGGTTAGCAGCCTCAACCGTGCCACGTTACTGGGATGTTTGAGTTCGAGGTTTAGTAGGTTTCTCCCAGACCTCGTATGACTCTCTGGAGTTGGAGACCGGTCTTCCATATCGGAGTATTCCATGTCACCCTGTTACCTAAACTTTTGAGCCAATGTCGTCACTGACTGGGGGTCGTGGCAGGGTGAACTGTTGAGGATCCCCCCTTGTTGTTGGATGTGTGTGCGGGAAGTGGTTTCAGCCGGCTTCAGATAGTGTTACGATATTAGAATCCTAAACCCTACACCCACACACCCAACACCCTAAACCTTACAAACCCTCAACCCCGAACCTGCTTAGGTATCTTTGTTTGTTGTAGCTGTTTCAGGTTCCCCCTTGCGAGTTTGTGGCGAAGTCGAGGCTTCCTCATAAGGCGGTTGGCCTCCTGTACTTGGAGGTTCATGTGTAGTTGTAAGTGGGCTTATAAGTAGGGTAACTATAGCTATATCTTATAACCCACATTAAGGGCTTGTTGACCCAGTTTATTAAGTTTTTATAGCTACCCATGAACCTGCGAGTACACCTTGGTCAAGTAGGTTTTTGCGCTCGGAGCTCAAGCCTTTTCGGCCCAGAGCAGACATGCATAGATAGTTTACGGGAATGTACAGGCATCTATACATCCGTAGCTGTGTGCGCAAATCTCAATACAATTCCATCCACTTTGAGCCTAAAGCAACCACGAATGTGTGCACATAGTAGGAGTCGAATTACACAAGTGCCTGTGAAACACAGAAATTAAAACCTTCTCCTAGAGGCTACCACGAAATGTGAGAGCTGCAGTATCATCTCCAAACCATCCAAACCCGAAATAGCCCAACCATAAACATCAATCCCTGAAGAATCCTCACTTAAACCATCTTAAACCCCTTGCTATACAGCGCAGGACTCCCGTTTTATCAAAAGGCATCCCTACAACAACGCTTGTGCAACAGCAGCATAGTCAACGAAAGTTCGAACGAGAAAGACATCGTTTGAAAAGCATTTGAGCATCATACAGAAGGGTGCAAAGCAAGAAACACCAAACCCTTAATACCGGAGCCCTAAACTCCTAAGCCCTGAACCTTACACCCCTAAGGCTCTAAGCCCTTAACAAAGAGCTAAAGCCCTTACAGCGCCGTAATATCGAAGCCTAACAGTTCCAAATACTGTACCTTACGGCTCTTCATTGTATTTAACTCTAATATACCCCAAAACCCTAGTCTAATTGTTAAGGCCCCTCTCTTAAACCCTACCAGGCACCCTCATAGAACCTTTTACCTCAGAACCCCATCATAATCGCCCCTCCATGAGGTGGGCCGGCTCGGCCGCCGTGGGCGGCGTGCTCGTCGATCACCTCGGCTTCCGGGCCAGCTTCGCTGTCACTGGCTGCCGGGCTCGGTTTGGGGGTTTAGGGTTTTGGGTTCAGGTTTTTTTAGGGTTTAGGCGAAGGGTTTTAGGGCTCGGTTTGGGGGATTAGGGTGCATAGGTGGTTTTAGGGTTTCATGGCTTTAGGGCTTCATGGTTATTGATTTTCGGGTTTGGGGCAGCTTGGGAGTTCAGGCTCATGGCTTTTGGGGGTTCTGTTTGGGCTGGCAGGGAGTTAGGGTTCTAAAATTTTAATCTAGGATTGAAGTTCTTGTCGGGTCGTCAGGGAGACTTCTGGGAAGGCTTTAGAAGAGTCTTTGGGGGTTCAGCTCCTGGGGGGAAAGTTTGTTGATTTGCCGCACGTAGGGTTTAGGGTTTAGGGTTAGGACATGCCTTGTAATTCCACCCTAAACCCAAAGAGTTAAACCCTAACCCTCACGACAGCGCACCCTAAACCGTGATCCGGAAAGAGCTGATTCAGGTTCATCGGGGTTTCCGGGTCAACAGGGTTTAGGCAGCCAATGAGGTTTCCGGGTCCAAGAGACGTTAGGTCTTTAGGGTGCTAAAGTGCGTAGATAGTTCGATCGCAGATGGATACTTGGATGGCGGGATAGAAAGAAGGATAGGAAGACAGATAGGTAGATAGACAGACAGATGCATAGACAGATGGGTATGTAGATGGATGCACAGACAGACGGACAGACGGACCGACGGACGGATCAAGAGATTCATATAGACATACTTACATCTTACAGGTAGTGTCCTCATAGTGCCATGCAGGAACCCAATTGAAAACGAAAGCCCTCAACCCTAAACCCTAAACCCTAAAGCCCTCCCGAGGGACCACATGAACCCCAAAACAAAGCTCAGGGTTAAGCTCCCATGCAGGGAGTCAAAGGTAAAGTATTTTAGGCCCACTTCGTTTGAGGCGTCAGGGTTTAGGGATCAGGGGTTTCGGGGTTTGGGTCAGGGTTAGCTATGGCTCTCTCGATACTTTATCCACTATCATTTGCACATGATCTACCCAAGTTGTCAACCATACTACGTACTCAGCCAGCCAACCACCTCATTGCCCACTGCTAGCTACTGCTCATGGCTGGCAGGTCGATGTTGATAGAATGTGCTGGTGCCGCCGTTCCTTATGCACACGCTTACCACATGTAGCAAACTGAGTCGTTCTCTCCATGCACTTGCCCCGTGCCCATTCTTCCCACTTGCTTTAAGGCAGAGTGGTTGGTCATCGAGCATGAACATCGCAGGTAGAAAGTTTAGGTCATGTGTCAACGGTGTTGGTGACAACGCGCTTGCTACTGATACTGATCTGCCGCAATCCTATCAACACAACACAAGTCCTGCCCGTGCAGCTTTTATTTCTCAAGCAGCAGAACGTGCTACGGCTAAGGGGAGCTTGGCAAGAAGTCCGACATGAGCGTGGCCCATCCTCATGATGCAATCACCATCAACTTGCTTCAGCTATCAGGCAAATCAACGACTCTCTTTGTGAAGGAGTGGGACCTCATCATGGATGTGATGATCCAGATTAAGGCGGCATTGCCCGCCGATGAGCCGCAGCCAGGGGACGACAACATGTTCGACAACCGCCAGGTAGACTTAGTGCACAACGGCAGCCATCTCGTGGACACAGACCTCGTATGTGAATGTGGAATCACCGAGGGAGACTGGCTTCTCGTCCTCTTCTCTCCACTCCCTGCCGTCCCTAAGCGAAAACGTGGTGTGCTGGCAGCTGGGCTTTTGTTAGTGCGTTTGTGATTTAAGTTACCCCAAGAACATGTAAAGGAAATCCACGATTGTTTACCTGACATCTCTGCTATGACAACTCAGATTGCACGTGACAGTCCTTAACCCTGAACCCTCCACCCTACACCCTAAACCAAAATTGGGATAGGATTTAGGGTTCGATTTCGTGCTTATCTTGCCACATTCGGTGCCAGCTGGGTGTTGTAAGTATCTGGCCTCCGGCAGTTTCCCCAGACGCTGCACCCCCTGTTTCCTTCCGTTGAGGATGCATGGTCCTTGCGTCAAGCAAGCGTCACTTCCCCTGCTTTGGATGCTCTGGACAGCTTGGCTCAGTTCATTGGCGATCGCGAGCATATAGAGGCCTGAGCTCGCCTAAGAGTTCCTGATTGTAGTTAAACTATTTATGTTGTGGTCTACAGCGAAAACCCTACGGTTGAGGCCCATGTAAGACTCTACGAAATTGCACATAAAGCCCTTGTAAGAAACCTTTAGTGGAAACCTATGTTCTCGTTTTAAGGCCTCTATAGTACACACGAAGCTCGTGTCGACCAGTGAGCAGCCCAGAATGCCAGAGAAGGCTCATTTAGGCTCTAGGGCTCTCCAAGGGGTTCTTGCAAGGAGTCAACAAGGTTTGGGCTCTAGGGTATTTGAGGTTTCAGGTTTTTGGCTTTAGTCTTAAAGGTTGTAGGGTTTAGAGTTTTAATGATCGCTTGCGCGGCTGAGTCGTTCCACTGTCAACGGAATACGCTCTGCACATCAACCCAGAAAAGAACGATTACGGCTACCATTCTGTATACTTGGGGAGGTGTTTAGCTAACCCTAAACTCCAGCGTCTATATCCATTTCACTTGTATTCTGAAGCTCCAAAAACCTGTCAACAATCTTTGGGTGACATCGACAGAGCGCTTCAGCTTGCTGGAAGCACCATGCAAGGCATGGACCCTTCCACTTTGCCTATATAGTAGAAGCCAGAAAGTTGGAACATGATTGCTCGGATGCCCTTAAGGTAGCCTATGAGGAGTCCTAGCACTATTCATCCTTACCCCTTACCTATCCCACGTTCCTACTTTCTGGGGTTCGCTATATACACTTTAAAAGCCCTGCTGCATGCGTGAGGAAAAACTCTGCCGTTGCAGTGCACCCGGCGGATTGAAACATCGAACCATGTTGAGCCTTAAATAGAGTCTTGATAATGAGACTAGGGTTCTTTCACAAGGTTCTATAAAGGTTACTATAACGGTACAGTGTAGTTTGTTGGCCTTGATGAGTAGAATAGAGCTTCGGGGTATTTTGGAGTAATAGGGACCACAACCGGCTAATATTTGTATTCTGTACGGATTTTTAGACCGCTCTGCTAGGCATAAGTCTGCACAGTGAACGGAGGGCACCTTCCCTGTACCTACGACAGCAGAGAAGGTTTTCGAAGCTACGTGTCATGACAGGATAAAGGATCAGAGTTTTGGGGTTAGGATTTTCGGCTTAGGATTGTAGGGTTTCGGTTTTGGGGGTTGAGTTTTAGCTGTATGATTTTACGGTTTCGGCTTTAGGATTTGAGAGCTAGGGTTTTGATGTACAAAGTAAGCACGGCACTTTTGAAGAGCCCCCTGCGGGCTGCCTAAGGGAACCTTTCAAGAGAGTAACTACCGAGAAATGCTGTAGTATCGAGTTTCATCCGGAGGCCACATGTCGAAAAACTGTACATACACACACAAACACAACCTTCTACCATCAAGTACTGTCTCTCACGCTCCAGCTGTATGTACCTGCTGCGCAAAGGTTGCATCATGCTGGTCGCTGCTGCGATCTACTCCCCAATGCTGGGACTTGCGCGGCACATTTGAGCAAAAAACCAAACCCGAAGCCTTTAGACTTTAGACCTTGGCAGCCTGCACCTTAATCAAGCAAGGACCAACCCGACAACCTGAAGGACCTTCTCTACATCAGGGGGTGGGCTTATAGGACCTGAGCTGCAGACGCCAATGCCCCCCAAATGAAGCCAGAAGCTCAGGGTTTAGGGAGATAGGGGTTTAGGGGTTTAGGGCTTGGGGGTTTAGGGTGTGGGAAGGCTTAGCTCAAGGTTTACAAGGTTTAGGGTTCAGGGCACATGGCTGCAATGGGTATTCAGAGGCCTTTGGGGCTTTTCCGGTCAGGTTGAGGCTTGCTGTAGAGGCCTAAATAATTTCCTATACTATTTTTTTTTGTTTTTTTTTGGGGGGGTCATTATTATCATTAAAGTATAATGGGCCCCAAAGCCCTATTCTAATTACTAAGGCCCCTATATATATACCCTTATAGATCCCTTATAGTATCCGTTATAGATCCCTTTACAGGAACCCTATTGTAATTAATAATTTTTTAAGGCCCCTATATTAGGGTCTAGGCTTGCGAAGGTAAGGAGAAGTCCGAAGTGGAACTAGGAGGGTTTTGGGGTTTACGGTGTTAGGGTTTAGGGGTTCAGGGTTTAGGGGTGTAGGGTCTAGGGTTTAGCGTTTAGGGGTTTAGGGTTTAGGGTCCCAGTAGTACCCTTTTGCCCCGTTTTGAGGCGTTGTGTTTATGGTGGTCTCCTGGGAAAAAGGGTGGTACCCTTGTTACGAAGGGGCTGCTGGCTATGAGAAGGGGCCCCAAGTCGTAAACCTTCAGCCCTCAACCCCGGAATGCTTCTACAGGGTTTAGGGATTACAAGGTCTAAGGATTATGGAACCCTCCAAAGGAAGTTTTAAAAGGAACAAACAAAAGGGAGGCGCGTATAGAACCGCTTATCACGCTCCCTGCAGAACGAAGAGGGTCCATGTGCCCAAATAGGGTTCCTTTGAGGGTTCCATTAAGGGTACCATTTACGGGTTCCATAAGGGTTCTATAGGGTTCAGCGTTTAAGGGTATATGTACCCGAATAGTGTATACTTTGCCCTTAAAGTACTCCCCATACTACAGGTACCTTGGGGCCAAAGTATATACTATTTGGGCACATGGACCCAGAGGGGAAGCCTGAGAAGGAATCGGCATAGAACTCTTAAACAGAGTCCTCAATCGGGTTTAGGGTTTAGCGTGAATTTGCAGCCACATTATGGCCTTTCAGGATTTCAGAAACCCTAAACCCTAAACCGTGCTGCTAAACCTTCGAAACCTTCAGGGCTTGGGCTACGGAGTTTCCTTCAGCCCCACGCTGACGCCAAAGCGCAAACCAGGGTGGATCTCGCCGGGGTCCTGATTCTCAGCCGCGGGTTGCGAGACCCTTTTTTGGATGCGCAATGCGTAGTCGAGCCCTAAACACACGGAGCCAAAACCTAGAACCCTCCACCCTCAGACCCAACCTAGACCTCCCAGCTACCCTCTATTCTAATTAGCCTTACTTGGAGGATCATGGGACTTAGTAAGTATGGTTATAAGTACCCTAACTGGGGTTATAAGTACTGATAAGTATAGTTACCTTAATTATAACCCTAGTTACTAAGTCCCATTATCCTCCAAGTACCCTGCATAAAGGAGAAGTGCTTTGTTAAAGGATACTTTTGAGGTGTCGTGGAAATCGTGCCCTGAACCCTGAAGCCCTAAGGCAAAGTCTGAGAGTCGAAGGATGCGCACCCGGTCCGCTGGAGTGGCTAGTATACTATAGGGGCCTTAGTAGTACCCTATATTATTTTGGTGGTTCTTTATTATAACTTATAGTATCATGGGCCCCCAAAACCCAAGTCTAATTGTTAAGATCCCTTTCTGAGGGTTGAGGGTGTAGGGTTCAGAGTTTAGGGTTTAGGCTCCTTCAATATTAAGACTAGAGTTTTATAGGGTTCTTTGAAAGGGTTCAACATGGGCTATTGTCAGGGTTTCTACACGGTCCTTAATGATTAGATTAGGGCTTTAAGACTTATGTCTGGATGAGAAAGCATACCGGGATACGGTTGCTGAGCATTCAGACCTCTAACAAACTGCAACCCAAGCCCCGGCTATTTCTTTTTTTACAAACTCACTAGCGTCGCATAGGAACAACAAGGCAAGAAATACCAAGAAAGTCTTGGTACTGCAGGATGTCGGAAGAAGTAGAAAGAATTCATGTGCTCATAGCCCCAACAGAGCTATGGTACATTAATATAGGGGCCAACATAAATGCTAATACGAATTTGGGGTTCCTTATTATGAATATAGTTTAAAAACCCCAAACCCTATTCAAAAGCAGGCAAAGGCTCCTCCACTAGGCACACCTTAAGTAGTGCCGGAAAGCTTGAACTCTAGTCTCAGTAAACCGGCTTAGGGCTGATAGGGTCCAGGAGTTTACGGTTTAGGGGGTCATGAGTTATGAGCCTAAATGCCGAAACTCCTCAACAAATCTTACTTCGGGATCAGGCGGTAGGTTATCAACCCTAAACCCTGAACCCCTAAACCCGATCAAACCCTAAACCCGCAAGAAATCGTTGACTTTGCCTGCCGCTACAACCTCCTCCGACATGCCGTCTGCCTAGCGTCTCGCTTGTCTTGAGGGCTGGGATTGGTTCCACAGTGCCTACGATTGAGGGTTTAAGTTTCGCTCAACTTGGATGTCAGGTTTGAACCTAGAGCAGGATCGCCACTTTGCACCACTGTTGTGAGCTAAGCGCCGATAGTGTCAAGCCTAACTGGCTTGAAAAAGCGATAAAACCCACAGCTCCTCAAAAGCCCGAAACCCTATAACCGTACATGAGGCGTCAGGGCTTATTTGGCATCGAGGCACTTATTGCCTGTTTTCGGACATTTCTTCCATCCCCTGCCGCCAACATGCCGCCCAAGAAGAAGCCACAAAAGGCTGAGGCTGGCGATTGGCTCGAGTATGGGGTTTCTCTTAGGGTTCTTTCTATCAGGGTGCCGTGCCATGTGGGGACCTAAACAAGGGATCTTAGTTTAGAGAACTACCCTTTGTCCAGACCTCCAGAGAGCCGACTATAATGGTACATGGGCCCTTTGGGGTTGGCTTCTTTAACCCTAGGAATCTAAGGACTCATATTTTTTCTAACCCTAGGAATCTAAGGACTCATATTTTAAGGCTTTTGGGCCCAAAGACAATACTATATAAGGCTTTTGGGCCATTTTGAGCCTTAGGGTAAGGGAGCGGAGCGTAAGGCACCACGGAAAGTTGGGGTTCAGGGCTTCAGAGGTAAAGCTGTGGGCTGCTTCCAAGGGGCTTTGAGGTCTAGGTCGCAGTTTAGGGGTTTACCTTAACCCTAAGGGTCCAAAGGACCCAATAATTAGGTACTTGGGTAGCGGATAGTGGTTATGTAGCTCAATATTTAGGAGAGTATATGATTATTAGGTACTCGGACCCTTAAGGTAACTCCGAATAAGCTACCGTTTTAAGGACTTAAATGTGGAAACCAGAATAAGGAACCCTAAAAAGGTAGGTTATTCAGGGCTTAGGTAGGTTATTATCAACGTGGTAATAAAGGTCACGATCCCTAATATAACTGCAACGAGCTGACACACGAGCTCATCCGACACTCAGTGTGATCCAGTAGAGTAGCCCCGAGGTCACAGTGCCAGAGACCTGTCAGTGAGGGCATATGCCCGCGTACGAAGAAGCGCAGGCAGATACAGACGTGTGCAAGACAATCGTGAGCTGGTCGCACGAGAAAAACTATTTGTTAACCAGCTTCGCCGCAACAGATGCATGTCAGGTCAGTCAGCCGCAGTCAGCCAGTTGAATGGCTGGTATCAAATGTTGTGCGACCGAAGTTGCGATGCACCTACAGTGGTGGAACTACGACAAAAGTGAGTGGTACAGGGTAGCCAAAGAGGACAACGCATGCCAGACCTCAGACGGTCTCGAGCCGAGTTTCCTGAGCCAAAACCCTTGGCGCAAGATACCGCCTACCTTACCTTTGGTTAGTAGGGAATGGAGGAATGGGGTACAATTATAACTACTACTGTTGATGGACAAAATCCTGCATTACCCATTATAAGGAATATACCATAATTCCCATAGTTTAGGGTCCTTAGGGTCATGCAGGATTTTATCCATCAGCCGTATTACTACCATTCTTCCATTCCCTACTAACCAAAGGTAGCCTCTAAACCCTAAACCCTAAACCCTAAACCGTCAAAGGTAGCGTAATCCGGCAGGGCCGCAACCGCATCACGCCCACAGAGGCGAAAGCTCAGTGTCAGAGTTCACATGGGTGGTTGTCAAAATTATGGTCCCTTTTTGGGGGTCCTTAACATAACACGGCACCTAATATTTAGGGTACCCAATTAGGGACTTTGGGTCCTTAGCATAATACGGCACCCAATATTTAGGGTACCCAATTAGGGACCATAATTTTGACAACTACCCACATGATGACGCCGGTGCTGGCGCTGGTCCCTTCGCAAGCATACCCTGGACATGCTCAGAGCGTCTTTGATTTTCGGGGTTGCCCGTCATCCAGCTTCTGAGATGCCCAGAAACAGTGTAAGCCGTTCTACTGCATACGAGACTTGGGTATTTGCAAAGTGGCGCAGGGCTACATCGAAAACTTACCGAATAGCCCAATGTGAGCCCTACTGAAAAGCCCACACCCCTGAGGCCCTGAAAGGACCAGGGAAGGAACCCTAAACCCTACTTAGAGGATCATGGGACTTAGTAACTATAGGGTTATAATTATGGTAACTACACGTATAACCCCACTTAGGGTACTTATAACCTTACTTACTAAGTCCCATGATCCTCCAAGTAAACCATCAACTGCCCTTCGCTTGGCAGGGTGAGGTCGATGTCTTCGAAGAGTTTATGAAGAAGTACAACAAGAATCAGAGGGAGCCGGTTTAGGGTTTAGGGTTTAGGGGGGTTTCGGCAGGGATCGTCAGTAAGGGTTCTGGAAGTGTCTTGGGCCCAGGGTCGAAGAATTATGAGACTTTTTGAGCCCTACACCCAAGAATCTGAGGGAGTCCACAATAAGCGTTTTCGATTTTAGATCTTCATGCTCGAATATTCGAGCCGATGAAGAAAAGTTGGTTTATCCATCGGGGGACAGCGGAATCAAAGTGATCCCGGGATTAGCTTCAGGGTTTTGGGACCCGGGATTCAGGTCTTTTTGCTTACGGTTCACAGCCTCATGTGTGGTTTTGACTCAGGGCTTCAAGGGTTGCTTTAGGTTTCGAAGGCTATGGGTGCAGGGTTTCATGGTGTGTGGCTTAGAGCTTAAGGTCACAAGGTTATCCAACGAATGATAGGGGTTCCAAACAGTCTTTACAAGCTTTACAGGGTTAGGAGGTTAAGTAGATTTGGGGGTTGAGGGTTGGCTTTCAGGCATTGGCCCATAGATTAGATCAGCACCAAGCTCCACAGCGCCCTCAAAGGAATACTGCTCCTGTCAGAGCATATGTCTGAAAGAGGTTAGACTCCACTTCTCAAGACCTTGCCCTTAACCCCTAAACCCCTAAACCCCTAAACCCTAAACCCTAAAGCCCACACCCTAACCTCGTTTCTGAACGCCTGAGCCTTAAGCCTACGCCGCCCTAAACCACCAGACCAGCAGACCTCATAGAAGTTCGAAGTAACCCCCCAAGGGTCCAAAGGATCCAATACTTTGATACTTGGGTTTAGGATAGTAGTTATGTAGCTCATTAATTTAGGAGAGTATACGATTATTAGGTACTCGGACCCTTAGGGACCCTGCAACCCCCCAAACCCCCATAGTCCCCTAAACCTTAAACCCTAAACCCCTAAACCCCTAAACCCTAAACCCCTCAACCCCTAAACCCTAAACCCCAAACCCTAAANCCCCCCCTCCCAACCTTAAATTTTGGGTCCTCAACCCCTAAACCCGTAAGACCCAATCCTGAGCCCTACTTGGAGGATCATGGGACTGAAGGTTCCTCTATAGGGTTCCTGAAGGGATCCTTAAAGGGATCTATAGGGTTCCTTAAAGGGATCTATAGGGTTTAGGGTTTATGGTATACTTGGAGGATGAGGGTGGTAAGTAAGATTATAAGTACCTTACTGGCTTTAACTAATTATCAGAACAGTTACTTTAGCCATAACGCTAGTTACTAAGTCTCATGATCCTGAAAGTAAGCCCGAAACCTTAAGCCAAAGACATCATTAGGAGTTCGAAGTGCCCAAGATCATGCGCGTGCAAGAGATCATCCAGAAGATGGCAGCGGCCCCGGTTGCTATCTTACACTAGATTCACCTAAACCCTAAAACCTAAACTCTAAACCCTAAACCCTAAAACCTAAACTCAGGGTTAAGGACTGAAGGAATCCGGAGTTAAGTGTTATGGGGTTTAGGGTTTTGAGGGCCTCTAGGTTCCTACCTGGGTTGTTCTTGGAGGATCATGGGACTTAGTATGGTGCCTTAAAGGGCTCTATAAGAGTCTCATGAGGAGGATCATGGGTATTAGTAAGTAAGGTTATAAACACCTTAAGTGGGGTTTTAAGTCCCTGAAAGGTACAGTTGCCCTACTTATATAAGCCAGCTTCTAGCTAATTACCCCTGAACCTCCAGGTGTCTTTAGGGTTTATAGAGTATAGAGTTTAGGGTCTAGTTCCCACGGATCGGCTTGATCTTCCAGGGTTTCGGGTTCAGGATTTGGGGTTTAGCGCATATTGTTTGGCGGTTCTGCGACCGAAACGAAGGGCAAAAAGCAGTGTTTGGGTTCTATGGTCTGGGGTTGGGCGCTTTTTGGTCACAAGAGTTCGAGAGGTATGATACAATGTCTGACGTAAGCCCCTTCGCACTACGTATCACACCCTCTCCCCCAACCCCGGTAACGCCTTGATTCCTTACAATAGCTATCGAATCCGGTTGCCGCCCATTTAATGACCCCTGTGTGACACCACCCGACAGCCTCCCACGGCATCCGATAAACCCGCATACCCTACCCTAAGGGTCCAAAGGACCCAATAATTAGGTACTTGGGTTTAGGATAGTAGTTATGTAGCTCAAAATTTAGGAGAGTATATGATTATTATGTACTTGGACCCTTAGAGCTACATCCTAAACCGACGTAGTACAAGTCTGCTAAAGGTGTCTAGCCTAGCCGTTGTGAGACTTCAAATACTCAACAGAACACTATGCAAGATTCCCTGCAGAGCCCTTGCACGAACCCTTTTGTAACAACACATTGAAGCAAGACCAACAGCACCCCTTTAGAAACCACATTATAGTGAACATCAGAAAGCTGACACATGCATTGAACATGATTCGTGTTAGGATCCTCTATGCTTTACTTTTCAGGGCCTGAGGATGCGCATCTTCCAACACGCTGCCTTCTACTGGAAAAGAACCCTACAGAGCCATGGTGCAACAACCCTTTGAAGAAAGAACTACAGACCATACTTACCCCTCTCAGAAACCTCGAAGGCAGCTTGCAAAACCCTGACAAAAAAAACTAAACTCTACTGACCCTCAGCCCAAAACCCTCAACCTCAAACACTATATAGTCATTAAGGCCCCTATATTAAGCCCTTTTAGATCCCGTATAATACCCCTTATAGACCCCTTTAAAGGGAACCCTCTTCGAATCGTTAAGGCTGAACTAAACCCCAAAGCCTAAACCCACAACCCTAAGCCACGCACCCTATATCCGAAACCCCGAACTCTAAACCCTAAACCCTAAAAAGTCCTAGAGCCCTAAACCCCTAAACCCTAAACCCTAAACCCCTAAACCCTAAACCCCTAAACCCCTAAAGCCCTAAAGCCCCTAAAGGAAGAGGGCGAAGACATGAAATGCTGGAACTTCGACTCGGAGTCGCCTCCTGAGTTCTGCGGGGAGTCTTATAGCAGGGGCCTTAATACTACCCATCGGCCCCAAAGTAGTTCCTTTTTGGGGTTCATATTTAGAATCCTATAAGGGAATCCTTAATGCTATAGTCTGTAGGTTTCCCCAGGAATCTAAGGACTCATATATAAAGCCTTTTGGGCTATTTTGAGCCTTAGAGTAATACTATAGTCCTTAGGTTTCTTGCTCATTTATAAAAACCGTACAGACTATTAGAAATAGTGGTTTTATTATGGTTCTAATAAGGGTATAGGATAGGGATCTTAGGGTTTGCGGGTCAGGGTTCTTGGGTATTAGGGTTTAGGGTCTTGGGGTTTTGGGTTTTGGGTTATTAGGGTTTAGGCTTAGGGTTTTAGGGCTCAGGGTTTAGGGTATTAGGGCTGCATGTCAATTAGTCGGGTTTGTGGTGCACCAGCCTTGGCAAGCTGGTGTAGGTTGCGCTGGGCTTCTTGACGTGACCACAGTGCGTGAAGCAATACCCTGAGGGCAAGCTCACGGTAATGTAGGAACCCGATTAAGAAACCTTGGGCCTTTATTAGGGTTCCTTATATGAATCCTACTATATTGGGGGTTATAGGGCCCGGGTTTCTTAATCAGGTTCCTACATTATGAGGGTCGTGTCGCCGAACGTGCCATGATCAGGTCCACACAGGGAAATACATGCGGAGTCGGCAACTTGCCAGATGTGAAGATCCCTTGCCGATATGGTCGAAATCCAAGATGGCGCGGGAGGGAATACTCGCCGCCGATTGAGGGCCCATATGGGAGTTTCCGAAAATTGAATAATATAGCACCCTAAATAGTAGGATCCTTACGTATCATAAGGACCCCAAAAGAATGTTGCATTGCTTGTAGCAGTTCCTTGCTAGAACACTTGTTTCTCTTGTTTTCTTCTCTTTAGGGTTAGGCCATAGGCCATAGGGTATTAGGTTTAGGGTCTAGATTAGGGTTGCCGGCTACGTCACACCACAGTTTATGCAATTACATAAAATCATCCTAGACGTAGCAGTGTTACTATTTGCCAAATGCTCCAGCAATTATTTCAATAAATAGGGTTTGGGGTGGTGTGTTTTCTATACTTGGGACTATAAGGAGATAGTATGAGTAATTACCCTGACTTTTTTTGTACGGTCGTGTGGGCCGAGGTGTAGGGCACACAGTTGAGGGAGTACGAGCTCAAGCATAATTACAGTTCAGTGCTTATGGTAGAATTCGGGTTAAGGATGTTTGGAGGTTCGTACTATTGGACTCGCCGCTTAGATGCATTTCCCTGGCGGTTTTTGGTGTAAGGTGTGGCATAAACCCGAATCACCACAATTTATTCTACAGCGCTTTTACCGGCATGTCTGCTTTGGAAGCAGCCAGAAACCAAGGCATGGGACAAAGGCCTGTACTGTCGCTGAACCTTTATCTCCTCATACTCTCGTACCGATATGCCCCAATACCCCAACTAGGCAGGGCTTTGGGACATTTTATATTTTCTCTTATGGGGCTTAAGAGGATCTTATTTACTAATATTTTTCAAAAGATTTGAAAAGGCCCAATTCCCTATAGTAAACCCCATAAAGTTGGAAACCGGATTAAGGCCAAATAGTGCTGGGATTCCCTGTACATTACTCTTAAGGATTCAGGCTGTTGGGTTTCCAACTTTTGGGCTTCTACTTTAAACTCCCTAAACCCTTAAACGCCTGAACCCAAAAACCCTACACCCAAAAACTACTCTAGTACCCTCATGCCCTATACTCTAAATTCCCTAAGTCCTAAACCCCCATCCGGGTTTAGGGCTTAAGGCTTAGGGTTTAGGGTTCATATATGTATATGAACCCTCAAACCCTACACCCTAAGACCTGTTGGCATGGACGCTGCTCTGGGCGGCCAGGGCATCCCGCCGGCTTGAAAGAGCCAACCCTAAGGGTCCCTGTACTTTTTAAGGATTCTGTTAAGGGCTCTATTTAACAATGACTCCTTTAAGGGATCCTTTAGGGGTTCCGTTAAGGGTTCCTAAAAAGGTTTCCTTCAAGGGCTCCGTAATATAAGGAATATATCAGGGTTCTGTAAGGGTTCTGTAGGGTTTCAGGATGGTCCATGTGCCCATACTCTATAAGGTTCCAAAGGAGCGAGTATTTAGGTACCTGGGTTTAGGATAGTAGTGTTGTAGATGACTATTTGGGAGAGTATGAGTATACGACTATAGCTCCAGTTACCTAAATAGTAAGTTACTGGGACACATAATATATGCTTAGTAACCTACTATTTAAGGTAACTGGAGCCCTAGGGTTCGGCCCCTTGTGACTTAAACCAAGCAAAACATCTCACACCTCGGCTTTTGATGTCAGGCCGCAATCATCGTCCCAGAACACACCGCAAGCTTGACGAACCTCAACAGCCCGATACAACCCATGCAAACCGGTGTAGCCCCTGTAAACCCTAGAGCCCAAAACTTGGTAGAACACTCCGCCTAAAGGTCAGCAGGATGTTTTCGGGTTTTAGTGCGGCCTTTGTGAGGTTCGACCCGATGGCGTTCCAAGTCCTTTGCCACACGCTGCGTCAGGCAGGTGGAGGGGTGACACTGCATTGATAGCGCTTATAGGGTTCGTAGGCGTTATCTATCTGGTTGCTAGGGTTTAGGAATTAGAGTCACCACTCCGGCGTTCCACAGCTTAAGTAAGGCTTCCATTTAGAACATCTTGGGCGTATGGAAACGATGCCCTTGGATATGCTTGGGGTGCAGACTGTAGGTGTTTAGGAAGGAGAGAGAGAGAGAGATCGAGAATCTCCCGGCACCCAGATTGTGACAACATGAGTGTAAGTCTGTGTGTGTGCGCGCATGTATGTGGCTAGGAATGTATGTATGTCAGTACGTATGTGTGGATATGTATATGTCATATGTACGTATGCATCGAAGTATATATGTATACACATCTATGTACCTTTGTATGTATCTATGTACCTATGTACGTTTAATATCCCCACACATGTGGGTGGTTGTCAAAATTATGGTCCCTTTTGGGGTCCCTATTATAATACGGCACCTATTATTTAGGGTACCCAAAACGGGACCCTAATTTTGACAACTACCCACATGTTTGTTTCCTGGCACTCGATGCGACGGATGTCGCCCTAACCCCAAAGTCCTCGGAGGACAAAGCTTAGCCCCACATGGGTAGTTCTCTCCTTGTAAGGGCTCATTATAGGCCCCTACATTACCCCAGGCTGTGCAGCCCTCCTGCCCTGAAGCCCTGGTTATGGTTTAGGGCGGTCGGCTACGAGGATTTGGAATAGAGTTCAGGGTTGGGGGTTTTAGGGTTTAGGGTTTTAGGGTTTAGGGTTTAGACCCTTTGAAGGACGTGTTTGGAACAGCTTATCGCAACGCGCCGTCGTCCATGTTGCAAAGCGACCGGGAGTTTCAAGTTCAAGGCCTACAAGTTTCTCCATTGCAGCTTCCTATGCCTCGATGAGGCCAAACTCGATCAAGGAGACGAGTTCTCGAAGCTTGTATCTCAGGCGGACGTCTGGCATTGCGACCCGGCCATGCTATGGGAACCAGGTATGGCTCCTGGCAGTGTGCCACCTTTCAGGAAAGGTGTGGTGCATGAACACAGCAGACATCCCACACCTGCCATCTGCCCAGGAGAGATCGCAGAGGCGCCGGTTTCGCTGCACTTGTACGAGAAATAAATGTACAAGCGTGCTTGGCGAAGTAGATGCGGAGAAGCCAATACTCAAGGGGAGAAAGGCAAAGATGATTGGACTATATAGAACCCAACATGGTAGGATGTTGCTGTGCGTACTGAGGGTCTAGGTCCATTGCACGCTGAACTATAGTTGTCATGTGTGTCTCTCCGGAGAAGCATGATGCGCTTGCGCAAAGCAGACCATGATACACAAGTTGCTCTGCAAATTAGTTGTTGGGGACGGACGGGCCACCGGCAGCTGATTAACTTCGGATGTTGCTCTGCTTATTGGGGGGGGTCTGGGTTTAGAACCCACATCGTAGGATGTTGCTCTGCTTCTTGGTTGGTCAATAGGTTTATTGCAAATTTAAGTATTCGTAAGGTCCGTCTCCTCGGATAATGTGTGCAAGGTTTAAACAATGTCAATATTATTCGCTAGGGTTCCTTATAATGCTCATGCTGTAAAGGAGCCGAAACCCAATGTGAATTATTAAGCCCCGCAAATTACATTAACACCCTAACAGGCCCTAACATGAGAGCCCGACAGTTAGTCTTTGTCGGTACAGCTATCTCAGTAGGCTTGCAACTGCCGAAAGCCATTCACAGAGTGTTGTTTGGGGTCCAAACGCCACTCTTACGTTCTTGGACCCCAGAGGCGCGTGCAAGGTATTAAGAAGGTATAGAAACATCAAAGGCACCAGGCTTAATGATCATAGCTTAGTCACAGTCTGCCAGCACTAACCATCCCGAAGATACCCTAAACCCTAAACCCTAAAACCCTAAACCCTAAACCCTGCATCTTAAAAAAACCCTAAACCCTAAAACCCTAAACCCCTAAACCATAAACCGTTGAAGGGGGGCGAAGCGAATCTACTGGTTGGCAGGGTTTGAGTTGAGTGTTTCTGAGGTGCTCCTGTGTCCCCGAACCCTGCAAATGATGGGGTACTTGGAGGATCATGGGACTTAGTAAGTGTGGTTATAATTACATTAAGTGGGGTTATAAGTAGTTCTACGTATATATAGCTACCCTATTTATAACCCTAGTTACTAAGTCCCATGATCCTCCAAGTATGGTCCCGTAAATATGGGGTGGTCCCTTGAAATAGTAGCTTGTTAACCTCAGGCTCCATTTGCCCATATAGTATATACTTAGGCCTCAAAGGGGTTCCTATATTGGTGATTACTTTAAGGCCTCAGTACATACTTATATCGGCAGATGTAGCCTGTGGGTTGCAAGCACAGGTGCATAGAGCTCGGAGTGAAGCTTCGCCAGAGGCCGCCTACAACGACATCGAGGCGATTCGTTTATGGAAGTGTGGCGATGGGGACAAGGCTCGAAACTAACCGATGCCCTAAAAACCCTAAGCCGCTGTAAAGTCTAAACCCCTAAACCCCTAAACTCTAACCCCCTAAACCCTGAACCCCTAAACTCTAAACCCCCTAAACCCTAAGCCCTGACGATGCCGATGCCCTAACCCCAAGGGTCCAAAGGATCCAATAATTAGATACTAGTTATGTAGCTCAATATTTAGGAGAGTATATGATTATTAGGTACTCGGACCCTTAGGGCAACCCTAAAGCCTGATAAGGTTTGGGGATGAAGGCTCATTCAGAGTTGTGGGTGCAGGGCTTACGGCCTAGGGTCGAGGCCTCATAGGGTTTAGGAAGTTCAGGGCGTATGGTTTAGAGCTTGAGGCTTGGGGTTGTATGGTTCAGGGTTGTAGTAAAAGTTAATTAGTGCCTGCTGGCTAAGACTGAAGAAGGGTTCAAGGTAGCCAAAGAAAGGAAGCACAGAAGCCCTCATTTAGAAGCATCCGAAGTAACGTCCTGGCGCAGGGTTAGTCGGGCGAAGTCTACGTTGCTGCGACGTGTCTTAATGCCTTAAGCCTGCACCCTGTAATTATCCTTGAACCCCAAGCCGTTCAATCCTGCACCCCAAACATGAAGTCCCCCCGACCTGGACCCTCAGTTATAAGACTCTAAGCTCCAAGCCATTGAGTTCAATCCTGAACTGGCAGGAACTGCCGGTTCACTCTGTTTTGTCTGAATTACCATCCCTCTAGTCCCTATACAGCAGCACTATAGGCTGCTCCGAAACCCCATTATATTACCCTTACTTGTAGGGCTTCAGGCCTTCAGGGCTTGGGGTTCCAGGGTTTCGGAGATTTTGGGTTGAAGGCTTTAGGGTTTAGGGTTTAGGGTTCAGGGTTCAGGGTTTAGGGTTTCAGGGTTTTGGGTTTCAGGGTTTCGGAGATTTGGGGGTGAAGGGTTTAGGGGTTTGCAGGTTTGGGGTTTCCGATCATGACCTACCGTGTTGTAGGCGTTGGGGCTGCATGTTTTTTTCAGTGCTCGAGCGGATCACTTGAACAGTCTGAGGTGAGTGGAAGTAACCTGTTTACAAGTCGCCAGCTGCAACATCAAACTCAGTTGAATGTAGTCGCAATGTTGGTACCAATCTGCAGGCTCACTGGTACTTACGAGGGCTGAATACCTAGACAAGCATCCCCATAGAGCCTCAGGATCAGGATCCCTATAACTTGCATACCATACTACAGCGGCCTGCGCTGGATGCTTGCGCCGCGCAACAGCTCGTGGCAAGTGTGCACTATACTGAAGCTTTAGACTCTAGGGCACTTCTGTCGAAGCCTAAGCAATTACCAATATATGATTCTTAAGAATTCCCTATTGAAATTTTACTACAATATACCCCAAGGCCTCATTCTAATATTTCAAGGCCCCACATTGCTCTCTACATTTTCGGAGTAATGAGGCAGAGCCCGAGCACACGGACAAGGCCCCAGAGCCCCAAACCCTACAGCCCCAGTAAAACCCATTTTGGTACCCTTCTAATGGTTTAGGGTTTAGGGTTTGACGAAATCCATAAACCATCATAAACCCATATAAACCCTTAACCCTAAATACACTCTATAAACCCTAAATCCTAAACCATAAGGGAAGCTTGAGCCCTATACATCCTAAATCCTAAACCATAAGGGAAGCCTCAACCCTATACACCCTAAACCCTAATCCTAAACCATAAGAGAAGCCTAAAGCCCCTTTGTTTTAACCTTCTCAGTGTTTTCATAGGCATTCTTGGGGGGGGGGGGGGGGGGGGGGGGGGGTAATCTTTTTTTTAAAAGCCTTCGTTTGGTTTTTTTTTGTATATTAAGGACACCCCCCCCCCAATGAGGTCCTTTGAGTTTTTTAAACCTAGAGCTCTTCAAATCAGTTNGGGGGGGGGGGGGAGGGGGGTAGGGGACTATACTTCCTTAAATAGCCTGATTAGGTCCTTATTATGTGCATTAAGGCCACCTACCCCCTTAAGGGTCCTTATGAGTTTTGAAGACCTAGAGCTTTTCAACTGATCTCTGAGAAGGAACTCTCCGGCTCAAGAACTTGAAATTGGGGTTCAGGGGTTCAGGGGTTGGAGGTTTAGGGTTTATAGGGCTTATAGGGTTTATAGGTTTAGGGTTTGGGGTTTAGGGGTTTAGAGGTTTAGGGGTTTAGGGTTGAGGTTTGCAACATCGCGGCTGCAACATCGCAGACCGAATAGGCTCGAGCATTCGTCTATATAAGGTTGTCGACTACGAATAGTACAGTCCAGTACAGTATTCCCATAAATGTGTAGTATAGAGGCCCAAAATCAGCCACACTCTTCCCAAGGATTCCTCTTTATAATAATACTCTGACACACCCCCTAGCCCGATTCCAGCTATTGAGCCTCTTTTGTATCCAACATCGAAAAGTTTAGGGTGGTTGGGTTTGGTTTAATGAGTTCGGGCTTACTTGTTGGTTTACGATAGGGTATTGCCTTCTGGGTTGAGATTGGGAGTTTCCGAAAATAGGGGACCTTAATATAGCACCCTAAATAGTCGAATCCTAAGTCCTACCCCCCCAGGGGTCCAAGTACCTAACAATCATATACTCTCCAAAATCCTAACCTACATAACTACTATCCTAAACCAGAGTACCTAATTATTGGGTCCTTTGGACCCTTGGGGTAAGTATAAGGACACCAAAATAAGGTACCCCTAGTTTTCGGAAACTCCAAACCCTTTTAGAGCCCTTTAAAGGAAGCCTTATACTACCCTTATAGTAACCCTTTAAGGGAACCCCAAGGCACCCCTAAGAAGCTGTGTCCTCACCGGAGACTTCCTCAGGCAGTCCGCAGCGTGCGCAGAACCGAGCTGGGGAAGTGGGGGGGGCTTTTCGGTTCAGAACATCCAGTTTAAAGTTTCGGGTTTAGACCCTAACCCTAAGCGCTCAAGGCTGCCGGGAGTAAGCTTTCGGATGATGTCGAGGTTCCGTTGGGGTTGCCGCGACGAAATAATGCTCTGGGCCCCTAGGAGCTTTTAAGCCTTGGGAAGAAGGGGGGGAACGTGAATCGCACCGTTTAGTATCAACGGCTGCTTCTACTGTAAACGTGTAGTCATCGACAATATGCTCCTAACACCTTTGTCTACTCACCAAGGCCGCTACATTACTTACATCTCTCGGCGAAAGGTCCTTGCAACCCTGGTTCAAGCTGCCCGGAACTTCCCAGCAGTAGCTGATGTTTGATTCAGAGCCATGACCAGCCCTTCTTTCGCGAGATACAACAAAACAATGACGAGTTAGGGTTTAGGTTTCTCATTTCTCACCTAGCAGCTTCACTACATCCTAGGAGAAAGGTCGAAAATGTATAGGCTGAAAAGATCAACCTCGTATCATAGAGCCCCTCTAAAACCAAGGCTGTTAGCTGCCTCGACCCCTACAGCTCTTAACCCTTAAACCCTAACCCTCAACCCTAAACCAAGACCCGACATCTTCAACCCAATGCCTATACATAAAGAAAGCGAAGCAGCCCCGCTTAATCCATAGGCCCTTGACCCTATGACCCAATCCTCAGGATCCATGCGCTTATATAGTATGAATCATTGTCCTTAAAGTCCTTATATCGAAATCCGTGCAAGGCTAAGGTATGTACTATATGGCACATGGCTGCGAAAACCCTAACCCTCAGCCCTAAACCCTTAACCCTCCTCATACGAAGCCTTGCAACTCACCAGCTCCCACTAGCTCTCGAGACTCCAAATGCCTACAAGCACCTAGAAAACCCTTCGATTTTACCTTGAACCTTTATAAAGCCCTTGTAGAAGAACCTTTGTAGAGCCCTTATAGAAACCTTGCAGAAAGCCCTTATAGCAGCACCCTACCGTATGCCTTCGGGTAATGTAGGAACCTGATTAAGAAACCCCGGGACTATAACCCCAAAATAGTAGGATTCATATAAGGAACCCCAAGAAAGGCCCAAGGCTTCTTAATCAGGTCCCTACATCAAAACCCCCTTATAGTACCCTTATAGGACCCTTACAGTACCCTTTAAAGGAACCCTAAGGTTCCTACATTAATCCTCAGGTGCTACTACCTGGATGGCCAGACCGGCGAGCAGGGCGTGAAGGCATCGGCTCCACCGGGCTCTCAGGCCCAAAGGCTCCATGTAGTCATGTACTTACCTTTGGTTAGTAGGGAATGGAGGAATAGGGTACAATTTTAACTACTATTACTACCATTCTTCCATTCCCTACTAACCAAAAGTAGGTATAGCATATACTTATACCCTAAAGTACCCATATAGGAACCCCTTTAAGGCCTAAGTATATACTTATCTAGGTAGGGCTTTGGGACATTTTATATTTTCCCTTATTCGGCTTAAGAGGATCTTATTTACTAATATTTTTTGGAAGGCTTTAAAAGCCCCAGGAACCCCTTTAAGGCCTAACTGTTGATGGACAAAATCCTGCATGACCCTAAGGACTCTAAACTATGGGAATTATGGTATATTCCTTATAATGGGTAATGCAGGATTTTGTCCATCAACCGTATCAATGATCTGGGTTGGGGCTTTGGGTCTCGGCTTTAAAAGCCCCACCTAGTTATACCCTAAAGTACCCATATAGGAACCCCTTTAAGGCCTAAGTATATACTATATGGGTACATGGAGCCTTAGGGAGGGTTCAGGGCTCTGCGTTTAAGGCTTGGGGTTGTTTGGGCTTAGGGTTTTCAGGGCTTATAGGGTTTAGGGTGTAGGAGTTTAGGGGTTTAGGGTTTAGGGTTTAGGGTTTGGTGGTGAGACTTCGGGTTCAGACTCAGACCATCCAACATGCCCGTTCTGGGGTTTCCGACTGTACGGTCTCGCTTCGGGTCTTGTGCATGTCGGTGTACGCAGCTCGCTTGGGGCTCATAGGCAGAAGGATCCATGAACAAAGGAGGAACCTCTAATGCCCTTATGGGAAGAATGCCTTTCTTTCCCCAAGGGTCCAAAGGACCCAATAATTAGGTACTCGGCTTTGGGGCAATACCCAAAGGGTCCAAGTAATGGTATAGTATATACTTTTGGGGCCCAAATACCTACTACAATGGTACTTGGACCCTTTGGGATAGTTATGTAGGTCAATATTTGGGAGTGGGTACTTGGACCCTTAGGGCTTCTGTTTAACACGACCTGCTATACTGGGCGTTCTTCTGGTGAGCTCTTAGAACTTTAACTTTTTGCGTTTCTATATGAACTATAATAAGGAGGCTAAAAGTTTAACTTTTAGGAGGGGTTCAGAAGTCAGCCAAGTAGAGTTTACGGTCAAAGGAATCCGCGCAGTTTCATCTGAATAGTTGGACTGGAACTCCAGCTTAGATCAAGGAATGAAGCGAACAGTGTATAGACAATTTGCAAGTACATACATGCATAAAACAGCACATATGCCAATGAATACACGTATAATCGCACGTATACGCATCTACAACTACACAGTCCTAAACCCCTAAACCCTAAACCCTAAACCCAGTAACTACACAGAAATCCCCAGAACCCGAAGATCTTATAAGGCCCTCGCACCCAGGAGCCCGAAGACCCCTAATCTCCGAATCCTAAATTCCCGAATTTCAACCTTAAGTCCGGTCACCTTACAGTGAACCCCAGAAAGTTGGAACATGGGTTTAGGAGGATTGGTGCTAGGATCCCCTATACTCTACCTTAAGGGCATGAGGATATTGATGTTCCAACTTTCTGGCTTCTACTGTAAANAGTGAACCCCAGAAAGTTGGAACATGGGTTTAGGAGGATTGGTGCTAGGATCCCCTATACTCTACCTTAAGGGCATGAGGATATTGATGTTCCAACTTTCTGGCTTCTACTGTAAACCCAAAGCACCCCCCACATCAAAAAGCCCTAAAACCTTAAAGCCCTTACACCCCAAACCCTACAACCTAACATCCAAAACCCTACAACTCTAAGCCCGAAAACCATTAAAGCCCTAAAACCCTAAATCACGAGGATCTCCACTTCACCGACAACGGCGTTACCGAGCTGGGCTGCGAATTTCTCGGCCGCACATTAGGGACCGGGCCTCAGGGGGCGTAGGGTTTAGGGTTTACGGATGTTCAGGATTTAGGGTTTACGGTTTAGCGTTTACGGTTTAGGGTTTATAGAATCTAGGGGTTAGGTATCACGGTTTGTACATGGATGTACAAGGGCCTAGGATATCAGATGCAGGGTTCTCCGGAGTTATAGGAGTTTTAGTAAGGGTTCCTAGACCCTCCATCTACCCTCTATTAGACCCTAAATGCCCATTATTTGGGGCCATACACCCCTATTTGAGGGCACAAGGAGGGTCCTGGTCTACGATTTAGTTTTAAGGGTAATTCGGGCCGCAAGGTGCAGGGTTTAGGGGTTTAGGGCTTTAGGGTTTAGGGCTTCAGGGCTTTAGGGTTTAGGGTTTAGGGTTTAGGGCTTTAGGGCTTAGGGTTTAGGGTTTAGGGTGTGTCTGGCGAGGTCGCGCGCTCGGGTGTGAAGCACCCCGGGCCGCGCGCTCGCGTTGCTTGTAAACCCACCCCGGCCACCCAAACTATACTCTATTAGGGTTTAGGGTTTCTTAGCGTGTTTTCTTTTGCATTATTTCTATTCTGGTGTGATTTAAGATTTACTTACCTTTCTGGCTCCTGGCCTTTCGAAACAAATGATCAATTCAGGTATGTTCGGGTTTGGTGTGGGCTGCGGCTGGGAGTAGCCTCGGCCTTTTTCGGGCCTTCGGCATGGCAGGGCCTGCTCGGCCCTTCAAACTTTTCGTTTGAATGAATGCTCCTCCTGAGCTCTAGAAACCTGAAAATATTAGTATTCTAAGGGCATTGATAAGCCAAATTCGACCCTCAATCTTCCGATTCAAAACTCCGAAACCTAAAACCCTAAACCCTAAAATCCTAAATCCTAAACCCTACAAACCTAAAACCTGGAGTCCTAAATCCTAAACCCTAAAACCCTAGATCTTAAATCCTAAAATCCTAAATCCTAAACCCTAAAACCCTAAATCCTAAAATCCTAAATCCTAAACCCTAAAACCCTAAATCCTAAAATCCTAAACCCTANCCTAAACCCTAAACCCTAAAATCCTAAATCCTAAAATCCTAAATCCTAAACCCTAAACCCCAGAATCCTAAATCCTAAAACCCTGGAATTCACAAGAAGAACGAGAACTCCTCGATATGGTCACTCGGCCCAATTAAATATGGCATTTTTATAAGCAGGGCATGATAAGCCAAATTCGACCCTCAATCTTCCGATTCAGCACTCCGAAACCTAAAACCCTAAATCCTAAAATCCTAAACCCTAAAACCCTAAATCCTAAAATCCTAAATCCTAAGCCCTAAAACCCTATAATCCTAAATCCTAAACCCTACAAACCTAAAACCTGGAGTCCTAAATCTGAAACCCTAAAACCCTAGATCTTAAATCCTAAAATCCTAAATCCTAAACCCTAAAACCCTAAATCCTAAAATCCTAAATCCTAAACCCTAAAACCCTAAATCCTAAAATCCTAAATCCTAAACCCTAAAACCCTAAATCCTAAAATCCTAAATCCTAAACCCTAAAACCCTAAATCCTAAAATCCTAAACCCTAAACCCTAAAATCCTAAATCCTAAATCCTAAAATCCTAAATCCTAAACCCTAAACCCAAAATCCTAAACCAAAGGGGGGGACCAGAGCAAACGGATCAGGCTTTGGGGTAATAATTTACAGCTACGCTAGAGGTGGTCCCGATACGGCGGTCCCTCATTTCGAATACTTCCCGTTGGGGTCTGCCATGGGCTTTACACCGTGGACCTGTGCAGGTCAGACCGGGGAGGCTTTACCCTCCCCTCTCCGCGTCCCGCTCTTTTCGTAGGGGCGCTCGGGCTGTTAGCCCCTCGGCCGGAGCGCTCGGGGCCTGTCGTTCGACGGTTTAGGGGTTTAGGGCTTTAGGGTTTAGGGTTTAGGGTTTTCTGTTGGTTCCTTGGGAACCTTTCCTGAGTCTAGGAGGCTTATAGTTTTGAGGCTCTGCTTAGAACAGCTTGCACTTTCAATCCGGTCGTGCTCAAAGTACTGTACATCGAGGCATCCACACACCTCACCTGGGTTTATGCCGGGTGTAGGCTTCGGGTTTGAGGCCGTAGGACAGGGTGGGTGCTTGATTGCCGGGCTGCAGGGACTGCGGGAACTCGCGATAAGGAGCCCCGGAGCCCCGCAGCGAAAAAGCTTTAGGGCTTATAGTAAACCCCATAAAGTTGGAAATCGAGTTAAGGCCAAATAGCGCTGGGAGTACCTATGCATTGCTCCTAAGGATTGAGGCTATTGGGATTCCAACTTTTGGGCTTCTACTGTAGGGTTTGAGGTTTGGGATTTCGGGTTCAGGATTTGGGTGTTCTGTTAGTTCGAGCCGTAGGACTATGTGTGACCTGGGGCTGCAAAGTGCGCTGCAGGCCAAATGGAAACAAGCTCGTGAACTTGCTCCGGCTGGACTATAATCAGGCGCTTGGTAATTGGTAAGGATTCCGAGTTGTAGTGATGTACCAATGCTTTGCTCAGCGTTTGTTTAATTCTCGACATCATGTACTCATAACCCTGTGGCTCCAGTTGCCTACGTAGTAAGTCAGTAAACCAGTAGGAAATTCAACACATGATATTTGTCATGCTACCCTGTAGCTAACCTAGCTGGAGCCCACAGGTTGCAAGGATCCTTCACGAAGACATCATCAAACCCCTGGGTTCTATTGGTAGGCATTCAGGGTGCCAGGATATCTGGTATGGAAAAGATGCACGGATCTCTAGAGAGACTCTTGTTCCTTTCCCGTAGGCAAGTAAGCGTTTAGCCTTTTAACTCTTTGGCCTACCTAGAAATGACAAATTCCCAGGAAATTCCTTGCACTGCAAGGCTCCTTCACAAGCCATCCCATCCTCTAAGAGGTGGTGCGTGCTACGGCTGATGGACAAAATCCTGCATTACCCATTATAAGGAATATACCATAATTCCCATAGTTTAGGGTCCTTAGGGTCATGCAGGATTTTGTCCATCAGCCGTATGGACAAGCCCTATAAGCCCCCCCTTGGAAAAGACTTCTAAAGCCTGTTGGTTGACACCCCTCCCGTCTGACACCCCTTCTAACACCAGGGCACCCTTAACTACTGTAACGGAGGAGTGCAAAGAGGCCAGGCCGCTTGGAGCCAGGTGTCAGGACTCCTGCGCTCGCCACCCGGTCCCTGTGAAGCTGGCTTGCCTCACCGGACGGGCCTCGCTCGCTGCCTACTCCAGTCTCGCGACAGCTCTAGTTTTCTCAGGGTGGGTCTGGGCCATCTGCCAAGGCTTCTTTGACAAGTGTCAACGGTCCCTGGTACAGTCCTTGGCTGTGGCCCACCACCTCACCAAAGAGGCTCTCGACATCTTGGGCCAGCGGCCTGTTGAGGCTTGCTGCGAACGGGATGCTCCTTCTGGGCCAAATTAAACTGCTCCCAGAATCCGAAGAAAGATTATATACAGTTGTTGGAACACCTCTACTTTCGGCACAATCTTCATACAAGCCCTCACAAGAAATTGCAAAATTTAATCAACTCAGATCACGTACACTCACCCCCCAAACAGCATGTCAAGCCCAGAGCCCGTAGAAGCCCAAACTACCATTCCTAACCCATGTAGACGAGAACGCCTACTACCTAGCACCCCAAGAGCATTTAACTCTCCTCAACCCGCCACCCTCAGCCCTGAACCCTAAAACCTAAACCGCAAGCCCGTCCTGAACCCCTTAGAACCTACCAACATCAGATTCCTGATTAGTCACGATTAGTCCGTAAATGTAGGCTACTTGGGGTTGACGTTCACCCGAAACTCTCCTGAACAGCCCCCTGCTTTATCAACAAGACCTTTGCTCGAATCTCCAACATCCCCTTAGATCTTGGGACAACCTGTTACAAAATCCGATCGATGCCAACCTTAGCGCCAGTCTAGAAGGCCGAACAAACAACCCATTATATGATTGTGATCCCCAGGAAAAACCGTGTAACATGGATTGAGGATGAACAGTGCTAGGATTCCTTAAACTGTACCTTAAGGGCGCAAGGATAATGAGGTTCCAAATTTCTGGCTTCTACTGTATCTCAGTCCCTACATAATCACACTCAAGTTTACCCCACACCCTACGCTACTTCTTACTGCCCCTAAACTGTACATCCCTAAAGCCCTAAACCCTGAAACCCTAAACCCTAAAGCCCTAACACCCAAAACCCTAAAACCTAACATCCAAAACCCTAATAGACTCTAGGCCTGAAAACCATGAAAACCCTAAAGCCCTAAAGCCCCAACACCCAAAAGGCTACATGAACCCACAAAGCCCTATAAACCTGAACACCCCGAATGTTCCAAAAACCTCAACCCAAAAAAAACCCAAACTGCCCCAAACCCCAAAACCTAGAACCGCAGAACCCTAAAGCCCTAAACCCAAAGCACCAAAACCCTAAAGCCATAAGTCTAACACCCCAAACCCCAAAACCCTAAAGCCCTAAACCCATCCAACCTTCGAGTAAAGTCCCGTGCAGTTCGGCACCCTAATCCAGCCCTTGTGGGTCCCTTATAGATCCGTTAGAGGAACCCTTAAAGGAACCCTAAACCCTAAACCCTAAACCGAAACCCATGAAGCCTTCAACAAAAAGCCCTGCAGTTCGGCACCCTCGGCGTGGAGCGTCTCTCCCAGGGCCTTAGTCAGCTCGAAGCTCAGAGTCCAGGGACCCCAAAAAGCGCATAAGCATAAGCATTATATAGGGATATCCCTACCTTATTGGGCTTCAGTATAAGGGAGTTCATACAGGATGGCTCTATCCTAATGTTTCCTTCTGTGCTTTTTTGGGGCCCTAAGACTGTTCGTTCAGCTTCTTAGGGTTTAGGGTTTAGGGATGTTTAGGGTATAGTATAAGGTTTAGGGTTTATGGCTTGAGGGTTGAATCTTGGTTGGGGTTTCAGGCTTTAAGTTAGGGCCAGTTAGGGTTTTAGGATTTAGGAGTTTGCGGTTCCTGGCTGTATAGTGATTTAGGGCTCGGCGTTTGCACCGTGGGTTTTCCAGATGCTTTTGCCTCCGACCTCCCCAGGGTCTTCCACATGCCGCGTGGCACCATTTTTCTTCGGACCTTCAACGTATCAAGTAGTTAAGTCCCACAACCCTATAAGCCTTGCAAGCACCAAGCCCACAATTCACCTAGGTCGCCATCGATTCTATACAGTTCGCAAGATCGTGCCAGCATGAAAAAGTCGTAAGGACCAAGTTCAGGCTTGTAACTTCAGGTAAAACATAGGATAGTCTAGGTCTGATATATGTACCAGCTGGATAGTCAGTCAGACCATGGCAGGCCATGTCAGACCTCTAAATTGGACCGATACTTGAGTTTTGGCCTACACCTTTTAAGATGTTATCAACCTATAGTTAAGGTGCTTACAACTGCCTACCCATTCAGGCCAGGACCCTAAACCGGGGTGGAAGTTCGGGAAACACCAGGCCAGGCCCCTATGAATCCCTGAAAAGAGCCCTGAACCCCTAAACCCTAAACCCCCGGGAGGATCCCTTAGCGGAGCCCCTCAAGGGAGCCCTATAGATCCCTTAGATCCCTTAAAGGACCCCTTGTCCCTTAAAGGAACCCGTGTAACGAAACCTCGCGGATCCCTTAACGGCCTCGGCCTCTTCTCAGGAATGCCACCCTCAGACAGCTTTCCCTGAACTACTGCGGCATCGGAGAGGTGCTGGCTTATAGGGTTCAGGGTGCGTGCAGTTTTTCTTTAGGGCTCTTACCAGTAGAAATTATGCAGTTATGCCGTAGTTTCCGCAGCGCTTACGTATACTAAACATGTCCATGAAAGATTTGGGGCACTTTAGAGTATCTTCGAGTCTATTGGGGTCCCTTAGTTCTGCTAAACCTCCATGTAGACCCCCAATCCCTAGACCAAAGACTGCCCTCCACACCACCCTAAGCCACACACTAAACCCTAAGCCCTGAATCTAAAATAGCCCTTACCTAAACATTTCAACTAGCTGCCGAATCGGGCACCAGCCCAAAAGCAGCCTCCGATACATATTCCCAGGAGTTCCGGCTGGTAGCATCCTAAAGGCAAGTTGAACCCCCTAATCTCCTAAACCCCAAACCCCTGAACCCTAACCCCTAAACCCATGAACCCCAATAAATTTCAGCCTGAGCCGGAAACCTAGAAGTTTACACAGCTGGTCGCTCTGAGCCCTGAATGCCTGGATTCGCTGTGCGTTCTCGCGTTCAGGGCACCCCTGAGCTCTTAAACCTGTTCTATAAGCTTTAGGGGTTTGGGGTTTAGTTGTTTTGAATTTCGGCGTTATTGTGTAGCCTTCGCCCAGAGGGTCCAAGTACCCAAATAGTATTGTTTCAGGTCGCAAAATCCATACTCTGAATGGTTTTGGGACCTTGAAACCCTACTATTTGGGTACTTGGACCCTTAGGGTTCGGGGTTTAGGGGAGAGTGGCAGGGGCTTAGGGTTCAGGGGCTTCAGCTGCAAGGTCATATCGGTTTCGGGTTAAGGATTTAGAGTTTAGGGTTTAGAATTTAGAGTTTAGGGTTTAGGGTTTAGAGTTTAGGGTTTAGCGTTTAGGGTTAAGGGTTTAGGATGTCATACATGTGCGGGTTCTTTTGCATGAGTCACAACGCTGACTCTAACAACACCAAAAACCAATCTCTGAACCATAAGCCTTCACGTAGCCGGGTTGTCGGCCCAGACCCTCCCAGACCTTCCAAAATCCCTTAATTAAGGAATATACCTTAAATCATATTAAGGATCCTACTATAATTTAAGGTATACTCCTTAATTAAGGGATTTTGGAAGGTCTGGGCTTAAAAGGAACTAAACCTCGAACCCTTACCGGCCCAAAACCCCGGAAGCTGTAGGGCTACTGTGCAGGATGGGGGGCAGTACATTGCCCACATCCTCATCTATTACAGGACTGCCGGTACCCGGGTTTCCTACTTAGAGGATCATGGGACTTAGTAACTAGGGTTACAATTAAGGTAACTACACTTATAACCCCACTTAGGGTACTTATAACCTTACTTACTAAGTCCCATGATCCTCCAAGTAGGTAGGCCACTGGGAGATGTGGCTTTATTCTTCAGCATTTCTGCCGGCCAGGGTTCCGTGAAGTGTTCTACTGGTTCTACTAGGCTCGATAGTGGGTCCGAAAAGAGCCGATAGAGGTTTTGGGGTTGAGTCTTTGGAGAGATTGGATATTTACCCTGGGCCTTTAGGGCTCTAGGCTTCATCTCCCAACTTGCTGGCTGGTTGAGTAGGTAGCCATTTTACCGACCGGGGCGGTGATCTAGCGGTTTGAAGAATGAAGCTAGTCGTCTTTAGGGTTTCTTAGTATTATGGTCATAATGTAGTATATTATACAGCACTCTTCTACTCGTCCTTTACAAAGGCTCCCTGTTATAGCTACAGCATAATCAGCCTTGAAAACCTTGTTCTGATGGTTCAGACCCCTATATCATTTTTTGCCTTGCCATGGCGAAAGGCTGAGCACTGGACTGTTGTGGCAGCTACTATAGGGGCCTTAATAATTACCTATACTGGTCTGGGAGTTCCTTATGGCATCAAGCGCCTCCGGAAGACTGTGACAATCGGCATGATCACCATCACCAGGAGTGGCACCAGGACGTCTCCTAACCTTCTATGGACCAAGGAATTGTTTCGGGGAAGAAAACAGCTAGGGTTCAGACACATTCCTTGCTTGAAGTCCCTTATAACCCCTTATGCGCCCGACCCCTACACTCTGAATGGTTCTTCGTACGGAAAGAAAAACATCGACGACAAAATCGACAGCGACGACCACAGCAGCAGCAACAACAACAACAGCGGCCGCAACAGCAATGGCAACAACGACAGCAACTGAGACTACTACTACCGCTGCTTCTGCTGCTGCTGCTGCTACTGCTACTGCTACTGCTACTACTACTACTACTACTACTACTACTACTACTACTACTACTACTACTACTAGTACTACTACTACTACTACTGCTACTACTACTACTACTAAGACGACGACGACCACTGCGACGACGACGGCTGCTACTACTGTTTCTGCTTCGACGAGGACGACGACGACGACGACGGCGACGACGACGACTACTACTACTACAGTTTCTGCGTCGACTACGACGACGACTGCTATTGCGGCTGCTACTGTTTCTGCTGCTGCTAACTACTACTACTACTACTACTACTACTACTACTACTACTACTACTACTACTACTACTACTACTGCTACTACTACTACTACTACTACTACTGCTACTGCTACTGCTACTGCTCCTGCTCCTGCTCCTGCTACTGCTACTGCTACTGCTACTGCTACTGCTACTGCTCCTGCTGCTGCTCCTGCTACTGCTACTGCTACTGCTGCTGCTGCTGCTGCTCCTGCTCCTGCTCCTGCTCCTGCTCCCTGCTCCCTGCTCCCTGCTCCCTGCTCCCTGCTCCCTGCTCTCTGCTCCTGCTCCTGCTCCTGCTCCTTCTGCTGCAGCGGCAGCTGCAGCTGCTGCTGTTGTTCCTGCTTCTGCTACTGCTACTGCTGCTCCTACTACTTCTACTACTACTACTACTACTGCTACTAGTGATACCTTGTTGAGCACTTGGACCCTCAGGTAAGATGTAAGACTCCCTACCAAGGGCTCAAAGCCCCTGCCAAAAAATATAAGCCCTATGCAAAACAAGCCCATGGAAGCCTTATAACTTTTTAGTGACCCCCAGAAAGTTGGAACATGGATTCAGGATGATTTGTACTCTGCCTTAGGGGCATCAGGACAATGATGTTCCGAGTCTCTGGCTCCTACTGGGAGGATCATGGGACCTGGTATGTATGGCTATAAGTATCTTAAATGGGTCGTAACTAATTATAAGAATAATTAGTTACCTTAGATATAACCTTAGTTACTAAGTTCCATGATCCTCCAAGTACTGTATGGGTGGTTGTCAAAATTAGGGTCCCTTTTTGGGTACCCTAAATAATAGGTGCCGTATTATAGTAGGAACCCCAAAAGGGACCACAATTGTGACAACCACCCGTATACTAGCCTGATGGAATCCTCAATCAGGAATGCCCTGGAGAAGCTCGAGCTCCAGGGTAATTACCTCAAGGAACGAGGCGCAGACAACCTTCTATAATATAGGGGCCTAAATAGCTACCAATACTATGTTAGGGGTTCCTTGTTCTATTTGCAATATAATGGGTCCCAAAACCCTATTCTAATTATTAAGGCCCCTATAGTATGCAGTCTGTAGAGGGGTTTTTAGAGCATAGGATTTAGGGTCAAATCATTGATTGCAGGGTCCAAGCTTTAGGGATAGTGTGGTTCCTTCCAGGCATTTGTTAAAGGCTAGGTCGGGTAGGTGTTTTGGTGGGTCGGGCAGAGTTGTCAGGGTTGGGGGCTTCAGGGTGCTGGTTTTGCGGTGCAGGGTCCAGCCTACAGCCGCAGGTGTTGGTTTTTGCGTAAAACTCAATACAAATGGCATGCGCAGAAAACATCGCTTGCGCCGGTGTTTTGGGCATTTGGGGCCAGGATATGCCGTAAAATCGAGATAAATAGCACGGCGCAGAAAATATCGGCCCTGCCGACGCATTCGGCCCTTCGGCACAGGATGTGCTGTAAAAACTAACACCCGCGGTATATGGGTCTTGTGGCCTTCACATCGATCTCGGAGTCAATGTGTTGGAAAAACAGATATAACGGCATGTCGGTCTTCGCGAACGCGACAAGCCCGAAGTGTCGTCCGTGCATCTATACCCAAAACCTAATGACGTCTATGATCTAATAAGCGTATGAGGAGAGAGCATCCATATGGTCAAAAGCTACTGACGTCCATGGTCTAGTGCATTTGAGTCCCTGAAACATTGCTCCTTGGAGGTACATACATGGGTAGTTATGTAAATTTCTTTCCCTTTTAGGTCCCCCAATGTTAAACCCTAAACCCTAAACCCTAAACCCTATGGCACCCTTATTTCAAGGGCCCCTAGGAGACCCTACCTATAGTCTCCATTGTAGTTCCTTTTTTTGGTTAACCAATTTTATGGTTAGGAACCTATTATATAGATTTTGGTTAAGCAAAAGAAGGAACTACAATGGAGACTATAGGTAATGCAGAGAACTAGCCACATGGTTGTACGAACACAGGCTGGTACGAGGCTCCTGAGTCTTTGGATGCCGAGATCCTTCGTACGACCCTCTGCATATTGTAGGGGTCTTAATGATTAGACCAGGGTTTGGGAGTATATTGTACCATAAATATAGTAAGGAACCCCCCAAGACCCTATTCTAATTATGAAGGCCCCTACATTAGAGCAGCTACCCTGAGTCCTGAGAGTATTGCAGAACCCCTGAGGTCGATATGCAAGAAGAGCTCCCACTCATCCTTGATTGTATGCAGCAGTTTATAGAACCATTCTGAGGAGCTCTGTGACCCTAAAAGATCCCTTATAGAGCCCTACAGGGCCCTTCAAGGAGCTTTAAACATCCAACCTCAAAGCCCGAAGCTCGTGATCACCTCGTCAATCCATCAGTTCATTCACGAATTGCCGAAGCTCCTTCAGGGATTCCTTCCAGGATCCCACCAGTGATCTACGAGCGTGTTATAGGCACTTTGAAGGTGGTACATAGGATGATTTGCAGTGTGAGGGTCCGGAGGAGAACGTCTTCAACACACTGGGCCCGACACGTTGACCCTTCACCCCTCCCACGCTAAACCATACCCATGAACCCGAAATGCATAATCACTGAACCGTAGCCGTAAACGCTTTATAAACCCTAGACCATAACCCATTAACGCTAAATCCAGACAGCCTTACCTTAAAACCAGAAACCCAAACCCTAGCCCTCGAACCCTTAGTCCTTAAATCCTAAGCGTTTCAGAGGAATACGTTCTTGAAGGGATCACAACCTAGCGACCTACTGTTTTCCGGGGTTTACGGTTCTAGGGTTTGGGTCTTCGTGGTTAATGCTATACCGTCTTCTTTGAAGTGGAAGGTGTTGTGGATGTCTTCAACGCCTGCCGCCGGAAGGAAGCCTTAACGTCTCGCCGGCTGCAGTCGAGGGCTTATACTACAGGGGCGTAAATCATTACCTATACTAATCATAGTATAATGGGCGCCAAGACCCTATTCTAATTATTAAGGCCCCTGTATGACCCTAGACCCTAAACCCTAAACCCTAAACCCAAAACCAAAAACCCTTAAACCCCTAGAATGAAAGACACTGAGCCCCAAAGGATTTGGCTAGGTAATGTTCTTCGCGCGCACTGTACGGCTACAAGTTATAATTAGGGTTCAGTCGGTGTCATTGTCAGTCTTTATCATAAATGATTATTGGGCATAGAATGCACGAAAAACCCCGGTCAAGGGGTTTAGGTCTTGAGGTTCGGGGATTTAAGGCTTCGGGGTTTAGGGTTCAGGGGTTTAGGGGTTCAGGATTTAGGGGTTAGGATTCAGAGTTTAAGGGCTTCCTTCATAGGGAGCCTTAGGGGGGTAGGGGGAGGGGGGGTAGGGGGCCTTAATGCTTTAAGGAAGTATAGTCCCTAACCCCCCTCCCCCTTACCCCCCTAAGGCTCCCTATGATTCCTGGAGCCTGGAGATCACTCCTTCTCGTGGGGTGTGCCAAAAAAATTGGTTCTTAGCGCAGGATCTGGGTTCGAAGAGCACTGAGCCGGACCCTTCATACTTAGGTTTATTTTAGGGAATAGTATCCCTTTTAATAGAAGGGTTCCTTAAAGGGTTCTATAAGGGATCTATAGAGGTTTAGGATCTACTAGGTTCCTGAGTAGTACCCTTTTGCCCTTTCTGTTTTTGGGTCCCCAAATTAAAACCGAATAGTAGGAAAAAGGGTACCCTTATCATAAAGAGGCTATTCAGGAAACCAGCATATGACCCGTGTTTGGTTTTACAGAGGTTGAGGTTGACGAAGTGAGGGTTTCTGGACATTTACCCCTTCCCCGAAGATAGCGCTTCAATAATTAGCAATCAGAATAGGGTTTTGGGGTTTAGGGTTTAGCGATTAGAAAAGGGTTTTGGGGTACATTATAATACCATGGTCATATCGGGGCGATAAGGGCATGCTAGTGACGACTCCTGATACATAAACCGGACTCCCTTTACAAGGATTAGACTAGGGATCCCAATATAATATGGGGCCTTCAAAGAAAGGCAGTTTACGCATGAGGGGATTGTCTTGGGGCCGCTATTATGGAGCCGAGAGCTTGAAAGGGTTTTACACGGCTTTCGCGAGTTTGCTACACGGCGTTATGGGGTCCGTGCACCTACGGAGCAGAGAGATAGGCTTTGGATGGGGCTCCCTATGTCGGAACAGACGTCCAAAATCGTCCACTACTCTTTGGTGAGTAGGTTGTAATTACGGTTATCAGTACGCTAGGTGTGGGTTACCACAGCAAAAAACTAGACTTACAACTTACAATTTAATAGTTATTAGGATGCCTGAGCTCACACGATCCGAGACACTGAACCGTAACACCGCGCCCGGCGACCGATTCTACAGAGACGAAATCTTGTTATGACCGCATTGCAGGTCTGCACGTCCCTACGGTGTTACGATTATAGAAACAGTGGTAGGTATGTCACAAGCACCCCGGGCATCTAAGTAAATAAATCATTTGCCAGCTCCAGAATTAAGTCCCACGTTCGGGTTCAACCCTGCCTAGGCATATCCCTAAACCCCGAATTCTATGCGACTCGGATCTGATCTCCGACAGTCGCGGTGCGCCAGGGAAATCAATGTCTTCGACAACAAGTTTTCCGATACCCCAGAGGTCATCAAGGCGTCCTAAACTGGTCTATAGTAATCACATCATATAGGGGCCTTATTGGTTACCAATACTATTTTGGGGGGTTCCTAATTATGACTATAGCATAATGGGCCCCGAAACCCTATTCTGAATATAAAGGCCTAAATATTATAGTATTGACATAATGGTTGTAGGATCTTCGACCCAGACAATGACAAGGTTCGCCAGTGGCCGACGAACAACGGGAAGCCTTCTTCCTACTCTTCAGTCTTACATGGAAGCCCCAACAGCAAGAACCCAGCACGGCTTGACAACAAAAGGCTTCGGCAGGCCTTGGTGAACGGGTTTGCGTTGAGCTGCTAGTACCTACTTGGGCAGTAATACAAACACGAATACAAGTCTCACGGGCATTACAAAAAATGCTGTGGTGTTCAGGAGGGTGTTTGGGGTTTCGGGTTTGAAGTTGTGGGGGGCCTGCACGTTGGGCTCCGGGGCCCATAAGCCCACAGTCTAAAGGAACCTCCAAGGTCACAGCTTCTCTGTGATCCTCGACATGGCCTAGTAGTAGAGTAGGTAACCTTTAAACTTTAACTTTTGTGGGTGTACTATAATCCCAGAGGTTAGCCTTTTTGTTCCCCTAGGGGACTGGATAAGAAGGTGGGCCTCCCTGGATCCCCCAATGCTCTGGATTTTTAGTTCTGACATGCTGGAGGATCATGGGACTTAGTAAGTACGGTTATAAGTGCCCTCAGGGGGGTTATAAGTAGTTATAAGTACAGTTACCTTAATTATAACTCTAGTTACTAAGTCCCATGATCCTCCAAGTACTGGTGCTGTTCCACCACCCACTGCTAGCAGCTTCTCCGGCTTTGAAGGGGTTCATCGTGTTCTTAGAGGATCATGGGACTTAGTAACTAGGGTTATAATTCAGGTAACTGTACTTATAATTACTTATAACCCCACTTAGGGTACTTATAACCGTACTTACTAAGTCCCATGATCCTCCAAGTCCGGCTTTGAAGGGGTTCATCGTGCTGATCTTCGGCAAGAAAGCGTCCAACCTTCGACCGCCATCCAAGAAACGGGCTGCAATGGCTGAAATGACTATACGGTCGATGAGATCCACTTGGACCCTTCGCTGATCCTTGTGTTCCTGAAGAAACCGTTCCGAGTCTCTACAGAGGGTTTAGGGGTTCCGGGTTTAGTGTTTAGGGTGTTAGGGATCTCCCCCTAAATACGTTGAGAGTTACTACAAGTAAGGTTGAGGGTTGAAGGTTACTGTCATCGGGTCTACTATGACTATGACGAGAGTGGGTACTACAGGAGTTGCTAGGTGTTCCAGGTTTCGGGCGGCTTGGTTTGAGGTTTGAGGTTCAGCGAGGGTTTCGAGTTCCGGGTTTAGGGTTTGTGAGCCTGGGCCGTGCACCACACACCCCAAGCTCTTATCCTTCTGTGCGTTCTTGCTCATGGAATCCAATGCTGCCAAGAATCCTTCTAGTCGTGAACAACGTACACCATGTCGGGTGCAAGGCGCCAAATGGCAACTGCCCCGTGCACTGTACATCATAGCCTTTTCAAGCCCTAAACCCCAAAGCGCGAAAGGCCCTGTAAGAACTAAACCGCGAGTCCGCAAACCCGAAGACTCAATATGCAAAAATCCTATTCAAATTGTTAAAGCCCTCTATGGGAGTTTGCAAAAATAGTTGACCCTAATATAGTACCCTAAATAGTAGGCTCCTTATTGTAAGGACCTCAAAATGAGGCACCCCTATTTATTTCTCGGAAACCCCCATATGTTGAATCCCCAATCCGGAGGCCCTGCGGGAGCTTTTTGCCAGCAACGTGACCCTCGCCTCCTACAACCTCGGAGGCATTGTGTTCGTAGCTTTGTTCGACTCCAATTTTTTCCGGCGTTGGTGACGGAGGTAATATAGGGGCCTAAAGAATTACCTATACTATTTTAAGGAGTTCCCTATTACAGTTACATTCATAATACAATGGGACTCAAAACCCTATTCTAATTGTTAAGGCCCCTATAGTAGTGTCTCAGGAGTAGATTTATGATTCACCGTGTGCTTTTATCGAGTTTATTTGAGATGTGCAGGAGTATTGATCTTCCTGCAGTGGCCTACCTGCACCGTTTCCAGGTTTTGGGACCCCTTACTAGGTACCAATTGGGAGGAGCCATTGTTCTTTTACTACTTCTGTATAATGCGGTAAACCTTTACCGGTATCTAACGGTCATTGCAGAATAGTCAAAAAGCCTTGAAGGACCGCTTACCAGGAGCGTTTTTCTAAACGCCCCTCCTGAACCGTTCAGATTTGATGACTCTTTGTGGGTGCTTCGGTGCATCGTGTTCTGTTCAGGGTCGAAATTTTCATCATCCTCATCACCATCGCCATCGCCATCATCATCATCATGACCATCACCATCATCATCATCATCGTGCTCATCGAGGTCGTGGTCGCCCTGCTCATCATCAGGTACCACCGTCGTCATAATCATGGCGGAGGTCATCAGCGCCAGCATTATCATAGCGGCATCTGCCTGACCATCACTTATTGCATGTGAACATTCGTCAGAGGGGGCTGAGTCAATGTTTGTTGTTATTGCCAGCGCCATCTGGATGCCATCAGCATTGATGTATGCATCATACCCAACACTTTGGTCATCACCTGCAACAGACGCAAGAGTTGAAACTATATTAGCATCAACTTCAATGGTTGCTCAACATAGAGCTACATCGTCATTGCTAGCCGTTGTATCGAATGAGCAGTACGAGCAAGACTTGTTACCTCGTGTTTATGCCCATATCAATGCTTGCTTTCATCACAACTGCCATCAGTCAAGCACACCATTCCCTGCTGATCTTCGTTACAGCCAGCCAACAACAGCAATACTATTGTTGCACAAGCGAATGTGTTAAGACCAGTCGCATGCTCTTGCCGACTACATATTCGCATGTCAAAACTATGTTTAACTGGTCTGCGTTGTGGCGTTTTGTTGCCTTGGTGCAGCGGCATGAGTATAGCAAATGTAGAAGAGGAGTGGTGTCGATGAATGTTGCTGTCATTGCTGGTGATGGTCGTCCTACGTAATAGGTACCCGCCTCGCTCGCAACAGTACCGGAGCAGAGTCTCAAATTGACAAATATCCATTTGTAGGTGGTTTGGCAGTAGTAGCAGTCGCCGTCTTAGTGGTAGTCGAAGTCGTAGTAGTAGTAGTAGCAGTAGTAGTAGTAGTAGTTGTTGTTGTTGTAGAAGTAGTAGCAGCAGCAGTAGTAGCAGCAGGAGCAGGAGCAGGAGCAGTGGAGCAGGAGCAGTGGAGCAGGAGCCGGAGTGGGAGTGGGAGTGGGGGTGGGAGTGGGAGTGTGGGAGTGGGAAGTGGGAGTGGGAGTGGGAGTTTGAGTGGGAGTGGGAGTGGGGGTGGGAGTAGGAGTAGGAGTAGGAGTAGGAGTAGGAGCAGGAGGAGGAGCAGGAGCAGGAGCAGGAGTAGGAGTAGTAGCAGTAGTACTAGTAGTAGTAGTAGTAGTAGTAGTAGTAGTAGTAGTAGTGAGTAGTCCCATTTGAGCTCACGGGTGTTGGCAGGCAATCACATCGGCGACGAGGGCGCATCCAAGCTTGTGCACACCCTGCCTCTCGTCAGCACGGAAGTTTACTCCTTGCATCTCTACTTCTTTACAGCTGAAACGATCTGGAATTCTCAAAATCCTTTCCGGCAGCCCGTTCCTACCCTATGCCCCAAACCCCGTCTCATCCAACAGCATGTTCTGGAAATCTGAAGGGGCGGATGGAAAAAGGTGCTGAACATAACAAAAACCTAAACCTTGCAGCCGCGCAGAAGCCTTGTAATTAACACCCTATAGATCCTAAGCCCAGTACCTGTATAGAACCTGAACCCTGAACCCCAAACATCCTTAAACCCTATGCCCTAAACCCCTAAACCAAAAACCCTTTACGGAACCCTGAGCTCTAAACCCTGTATAGAACTCGATTCCCTAAACCACTGAAAAAACCGCAAGAAATCGAGGATGAGCCCTGGCTACAGCCACGTGAAGGAGGCTCGGCAGTCGCCCTAAAAATCCCCTACACTGTAGTTTCCAGGACCCCCAAAGGGCCCTTTAATAGAGTCCTTATGGCCCTTAATAGTGGGTACTTAGGGTATAATAGAGGGTAGTTGGGGAGGTGTAGTTCCAGTTTAGGGTTCAGGGCTTGGGATTTCGGTTTGGGGGTTCGAGTCTAGGGTTTAGGATCTAAGGTCTAGAGTTAGACGGTTTAGGGTTTACCCATAGGCCCCAAAGTAGTTCCTTTTGGGGGTTCATAATAAGAATTCTATAAGGCAATCCCAAAAAGGAACTACTTTGGGGCCTATGGGTAGGGTTAGGGTTTAATTTATCATGAGGCTTTGCGGTCTCCGGCTTGAGATTTAGGCTCCGGGGGGTTCTAATGTATGGTTTAAGATCTGGGGTCTAGCGTTGGGGTTGAGGTTTAAGGGGTTAGGGCTTGAAATCTGGGCCTTAGGGTTCAGGGTTGAAGGATTGAGATTTATATACAGTTCGGGGTTTGAGGTGCAAGGCCATAGCATCCGGGGCATCCAGGTAGAAGCACCAGAATTGTCAGGCGGGTGACCAAAAGCCATAAGAGGCATGGCAGCTACTTCCATGATGGTAGTATATAGGACCCGCTATTCGGGGGCTGGAGCTTGGTTGGTGTTTGGGGTTTGAAGGTTTCGGGCTCTGGTTTTAGTCTTAACGGGTCTCGGCTCGAGAATGCATTTGACAGGGTCATCCCGGGGAGTTGATGTGAGGGTCTGAATAATCACTATAGGTTTCTTCCCTTGTAATTAGTCCTTAGACCTTTTTGCTTTAGTCCCTTTTTTTCCGCAAAAGGGCTAAACTGCAGCTTCAAAGCCATCACATCCATCAAGCTTTTATTGAAACAGTATAATGCCGGATAGAAACGGTACAAACAACCAACTCCCTGTAAATCCCATAAAAGCAAGTATTCCATACCCGCCACACCGTAAACCCCAAATGAGGAGCAATCTCGGAAGCGTTTTCCGGGACAGGTGAAAATCACCGAGCGGGTGGCTACCAAGACCCACGAGGCCACATGAAGTGTTTTGATTAACTTTAGGGGCAACTTATTTATATAAGTGGGTGTGATAATTAGAGAGATAAAGGATTGCATGGGGTTTCATGGTGAGTTTTATAATGGTTTCCTTTAAGTGCCTCGCGGGGGTCGGAGTTTTACAGGGCTTGACATGGGACATGGGGGCGGGGACAGCCTATCAGGGCTGCCGAGTTCAGTGGTCTTCTTCGTATCCTCAAGTTTGGATTCTACGCTCGGGTCTCTCGTTTTGAAAAACTCGGAAGCCCTCACACGTTTAAGTTTCAGGGCTTGGAGTTGTTTGTTGACCTGACAAGTTTTTCATGAAAATCCCTGCATCTCAAAGCACTCTTCAAGCAGCAACTGCTTGCGTCGGTGCATTGCTACCGTGGCTGGCCATGGTTAGTCGAGGACCTTGTGGTGCTTGTACCACAACGGTTTCCCAGTGGCGAATTCGTAAGCATCATACTGTTCGTGATTATTGGCTTATTGCAACTCGCCCTGAGAAATATCTCGACCGTATAGGCCGTGCAGGTGTTTTCCTGTATGATGGTCTTTACTTGTCAATACGAGTCCTAGCTTTTGGGCTCCCATAGACTATAGGGACCCTTAGGGGGGTAGGGGGGAGGAGGGTAGGGGACTGGACTTCCTTACATATGACGTCCTTATTATAGGTCTTAAGGCCCGCTAACCCCCCTCCCCGTTACCCCCCTAATGGTCCTTATGAATAGAGTGTTGCATGTAATACCCCGCAAAGCTTTATTGTGTCTTCTATTTTAAGCTCCAGGCACGCAGGCAACGGCTCCAGGTTCATCTTTTGGGGTATCTTCCACTGCATAAACGAGACTGACTAATATATAGGGGCCTAAATCATTACCTATACTATTTTGCTGCCGGGTCTGGATAGCAGAGGTTTAGTATTGGTCCTGGGTCGTGTGTTTTCGCAAAAGGAAAAACGGTTTTGGGGTTAGAGTGTCGGTTCAGGGGTCAGGGAGGAGGGTTTAGGGCTTGGGCGGTCTAGGTTTTACGCCAGGATTTAGGATTTGGAGTTAGGGATGCAGATGAGAGTCTGTGAGGCCATTGCGGACAAGGTTGGCGGTGGCAGCAAAGGGCGGGCACGGCCTGGTTTCCAGTTCTGCCATCTCAGCCCTAGAAACCAAAGTCTACCACAGGGGCCTAGAATTTGAATGAAAGTCTTGGGCGTAAGGTTTATAGGGGTTTAGGATGCAGGATTTTCAGCTTCGGGTTTCGGCTGTTTTATTGGCTTTGGCTTGGGGATCAGGATTCCTGCTTTGGGGTTTAGGGTTTGGAGCTTAGAGTCTATAGGGCTTAGGGTCCCGAATAATTACCCCAGACCACGTTAAAGCAGTAGACCTTTGTGGGATGTGTTTCAGCCCCTGCTGGACATGTCAGGTAGGAGGTAGGAAGTACTAGGTAGCCATTCCCGACAACATAGCGGGTACATGAAGCCGTAAGCGCCCAAGCTCCGTGGAGACCGAAAACTCAGAAAGAGATTTTCGGCTTTAGTGCTTCTTGGAACTGGAAAGTCAAGTACGTGAGACATTTATGCCGTGGGCCGACAGCTTGGAGCCGCGACTTATACGCAAAGTTTGCTCGACGAACAGACAATGACAGTCTACTCCATATGACACCTCAACATGTCAATATATGTCAATCCAATCTGCGTTGTTATCGGATTCAGTGCAAGCACGCGATGGAAATGGTGCAGCATGCACACCATCAACCTGGGCATCGCTCAAGTGGTTCACGGAAGTGCTGTGCAGCTCCTTCGTGAACGAGTCCGAGAACACGATTTTTCTTGACAAAGCCTTGGCTACCTGGAGCTGGAAGGGGGTGGACGTGCCGAGGTTTCGGGAGAGGCAGGGGATCGGTGGGACATGACCAGACAACAGCCTTGGCGAACTCTCTGAATACCTGTTGCCCTGACATTTAAACTTGAAAAGCTACGCCATTAGTATAACGGATTACAGAGCGTCCTTCTAAAGTTCCCAAACCTATGATGGCTCCTGCATTATTCCTCTTTGTAAGGTTCCGTACTAGGCTAGCTAGTTCTCGTGCGTCCTCCCGCCGCCGCGTCCCGCGCCCGGAAACAGCGTTCCGCCGGTCCACGTTCTCGTCCACCTGCACCACGTCGGTGACTCATCTTCCCTCTTACGTCCCGCGGCCCGCGGCCCATTGTCCAATTATAAGGCAAGCCCCGAACGCCGGAGAAACACCGCATCCATGGGCAAGCCCCATCACGCCAGTCCAAAGATAAGCCGATGATGACCCATCCAGAGATAAGGGGACGTAGCGTCTCAATCAAACAAAGGTAAGTCCCCCAAATCTCACGACCCCTTCAGTATGTAAGAACAAGTCTCAACATGCATGTAATCTCCCATCCAAGGGGCAAGGAATAATTGCAGATTGCCCCTTCTCAATATGTTCCGCTTTTTCTCGGATCTACGGCAGATATATTCATAAGATATTCCATCATGTTTGAAGCCTTCTTGAGTATTGAAATCGGTTAATTGTCTTTATCATGAAAGAAAGATTGTTCACAAATTTCTTGCTTTGTATGTATTTAGATAATTTTGATTGAATATAAAAATCTCTATAGTCATTACTTGTCATAGATATATCTCTCGACCGGGTTCATACACTACTTCCTTCATTGCTTCTGGTTTTTGGATAGAAGTGCACCATATGGATATTTCTCCTTTCCGAGCGATGTTTTAATGTTTTTTACTTGGGGTTCTCTGTTTTGATTGGGGACGGTGGCGGACTTTGAAGCACCGTACGGAAGCTTGGAGAGCTCGAATATTGGTTGTGTTGTGTTGCTCAGTCGCTCATATATCTTAAACATGTCCCCTCATTTGGCAATTTCGACATACAGACAGATTTATGTATCTATGTAACTCTTATATGTTTTGATAGATAGATAGATAGATAGACGGACGGCTCCGTGTCCCGCGTCCCACATCCCGCACCCCCCCGCACCCCGCACCCCGCGCACCGTGCCTCGCCTCCCACGAGCCTTGTCCTGCGTCCAGAGTGCCTCCGCGTCCTGCGTCCCGGTGTCTCGCGTCCCGCATCCCGCGTCCTGCGTCCCGCCGCCTCCGCGGCAACAACTAACCTGTACCCTCAGGCTCGGGTCTAGCAGGAAACACAAACTTAAGACCTGAAGCCCTAGCCCTATATAACCCCAAGACCCCCAACCCCTAAACCCTAAAGTCCGGAACTGCTTAGCCAGGGGCAAGAAGAAGGGCAAGAAGAAGTGAGGACGGCTGGAACGGAATCAAGTTTCACCCTGAATTCGCGTAGCTTTAGTCGGACATAGGATAGACCGCCATACCAAATCGTGTGCTTGCATTTCTTCAGGTCTCTTTCCATGAGTTGGGACCGTGCACCCGCAATGCTAAGCCTCCACCAAATCAAGCCTATGCAAAGTGGAAGGGTTTTTACATGAAATTTCGGTGAGTGCACATAGATCTCATCTGCTGAAGCCTCAAAACCCAACAAAAGCCACCCACTAGGGGTCTACACGGATTGGGGTTTACCGTTTTAGGGCATGGGGCAACAATCAGCTGGTAAGATCAGTCAGGGATTCGGTCTAGGTTTAAGGTGAAGGTTTCAGCTTAGAGTTTCTGGTCTAAGGTTTAGGGTTTAATTTACTGTGGGTAGAGCAAGACGACACTGAAGCCTGAAACCCAAAACCAAAGCTTCAGAACCTTGGGGTTTAGGACTTTAAGGTTTGAGGCCATAGATGTCGGGGATTTGAGGAGTTCAGGTTTGTAATATTATAATGCTATTGTAAATGCCAGAATGCTCGAACAATCTACTACGATAAGTACCCAAAAGCCGCAGAGCCCTAACACCATCGGATGCCCGAATCCGTGCAGTAAGTCGCTGAGAAGGCGCCGCTTTGTCAAGACGACAGCGCGCTCGGCCTTCGTCGGGGCTTCCATCAGAGAACGGGATTAGGACAAAGGTTTGCGGCTCAAGAGATCGGTTTCTGCAAGGGATCTATAGTGACTATGGTGTTCAGGTGTTTAAGTGGATGTTGGAACTGTATGTCTGGAGGGTCATGCCCAGTGTTTCAAGCTGGACAAAGACTACGCAAGCATGTCCGTAGGTGTCATAATGGAATGGTTGTGTTAGGGTTTAGAGTTTAGGGTCTAGGGTTTAGGATCTGGGATTTTAGCCCTAAACCCTAGACCGCTGGGGTTTAGAGATGGACATATCAAACCCTTAGTCAGACAGTATATGTCCCCTAAACTCAATCAAAGCCACACGCTCCACAAAACTGCCATTTGTCCCGGAGGACTCGGCTTAGCACCGGATTTTCGGGCTTAGTCTGCGGGTTTGTTTTGCCGGCTTTGGTGTGCGGATGACAAAAGGTTTAGTGTGGAGTTTAGGGCCAAGTTTAGGGTTTATCCATAGCTTGGGGTTATGTTTAGGGTTTACGGTTTAGTTTGAAGGCCATGGGTAAGCTTGGGTATGGGTTGGGTGCTACCCGCTCTGTGGCAGTTGTAGGTAGCATTTGTCGTATCTATCTATATGTGTGTATATGATCTGACCCCTAATATAGACTGTTACAGGGTAGGGGCAGTATCCAAGGTGTAGGTCAGGGTTTCAGGATTCCCCTCTGAGAAAGCCGCCGAGTTGGGGCACCAGTTTCACCAGGAGCCGGTGCGGAAAGTTCTGCGTGAAAGACCAAAAAGGGGTTTAGGGTTTACTGTTTCCGGCGGGCCTACACTAAGGATCAGAAGCAGTCGATCAGTATATACTTTAACCGCCCGAAAGGTACCACATAGGATGTACTTTTGGGGTTGCTGTTTGAGCACTTGAAACCTTCAGGGGATCTTCCAGCTATGTCTGGGGGTTGATGTGCTTGGAGCGCACCTGCTTACCGTGCCCACCCTATCCAGGACATAGTGGTGTTGGCTAAGCTGTACCGGGCTTAGCGTGGTGGTACCGGAGGTGGCGGGGTTTCTTTCTTGCATAATGCTTCTGTGTTGATGGGGTTGTTGTTCTGTTCGATGCCTCGGATTAGACTTGTTGTTGCTTGTGATACTTTTAGAGTTGCAAAAAACTGTTTCGAACTGTCACTGTTACATTTTTCTAGTAGCTTGAGTAAATGTCCTATTTACTTGTATCCCGAGTCGACGGGGCCTCAAGCCTTCGCCCGACAGCGTAAGCCATTATTCCCTTAGGGTTCCTTATTATAAGTATGTATACTAAAAAGGGGCCCCAAACTTAAGCCCCTTGCAAGCTCTAAACTTCTGGACATGCAGGCACAAGCCCGAAACAAACGCCTTGCGCTGCGCTCGGTTGATTCGATTGGGTTTGGGGATTATAGGGCTTGGCCTAGGGTTATAGGGTTTAGGGTTATAGGGGTTTAGGGTTTTGGGTTTAGGGTTTAGGGTTTAGGGTTCTGATTCCGCAGCAAGGCAGACGCCACTGTACAGTTTCATTGTCAAGTAAAAAGGTCGCTCTTGGAGGCAATTCCTCTTCTGTCAGCCGTTTCACTGCTTGAGTCTGGCTCCAACACATGAGCCTTTGGGGGATACAGTATATTACCGTAGGGCGTAAATAATTACCGATACTGTTTTGGGGGTTCGGTATTATGATTATAGTATAACGGGAAGTTAGCAAGAAGTTGACAGGAAGTTAGAGACCAAGTTAGAGACCAAGTTATAAGTATACTTATAAGTAGCTAACTTGTCGCTAGTTTTTTCGATGTTTTTTTCACAATTACAGACGTCCTGCGCTTTTTGGCTGGATTTGGCCTATAATTCAACCGACGCTCGTCATGAAATTGAAGAAGGACTCGTTTTGTCCTCAGCTCGTGCCGATGCCACTATAATGCAAGAGTGAGGCACCGAGTTGACCATCAGCATTCCTTGTTTCCCTAGCGAAATAGACTGGGTAACTTTGTGGTTTCTTCAGCAGACATCTGCTTGAACTCTTCCGGCAGGCCACCAAGGTTGCGATACATGGCCTTCAGAGAGGCCGCACAATGGCGGCATTCGAAGACCTCGCGGCGTCAGCGGCCTTCTGTGCTGGGGTACTGGAGGCCGCAGAACTTGCTGACGACGTCCTGTCCTTCTGGGCACTGCAAGGCCATGGCTCGGCAGGGCTACAAGGAGCAACAAAACAAGAGGCAGGTCTTGAACCAAGAGGTCTGCTGCAGCAAGAGCGGGGACTGCGACAAAGCAGCAATTTCAGCGGATCGGCACAAACCTGGGCGGACAAATGACCGGTGACCGCGGGAGGGTAAGTGGTGGAGCGCCGGACACACAGCGGACAGGTGGTCCTTCAGCAGGGCTGCAGTTCTATATGCGGCGGACACGGGCGGACGCGGGCGGACACGGACATCATATCCACAGCGGCTTGTTCGGGAGGCGGCGGACACGTCCGGCGGACACTCATTTCCAGGGTCATGGTTGCCGGCGGACACAGGCGGACAAATGGCGGACACCTGCTTCCATCCGATTTGAAGGCTTTTTTGTCCCAGGGCGGAGCAACAGAAGCTGCTTGAAGGTGGAGTCATGCAAGTCGCTTCGGACTTCACTCCAATTGTTTGAGCAGAGCCCGGGTGCATCTCAGGCCCATTCGGGCCAAGACGATAGACTGCCTGCAGACGTACCGTTTCCCGCGATTCCTAACCTGTATTATTCCAGACGTGGACTCTGAGATGCGAATCGATGGAGTTGCATCCAGGGGCTTGCTAAGGTTCCGTTCCTGCCTACTCTGGATTTCAGGGAACTGAGGCAACGTCCTCAATCCTGCAAGGAACTTCTGGGCAGCTGTAATTGCCGTTTCCAGTTTCTTCGACATGGCCGCCAAAGTGCTGCACGGGCCGCCACATTGCTGCACCGCTCCTTGAGAAATAGCCGCGTTTCGACATGTTTGCTCTAAACCAAAAACTGTTGATAAATGCATGAAAAACCTATAGTCGTGCATCAAACTTGTAAAATTTAGCGAAAACGCTAAGTATGCTAACTTCTTGCTAACTTTTTTGACTGCCCTACCCTAACTGCCGGCTAACTTGCTTAAGTTCCCGCTAACTATGCNGTGCATCAAACTTGTAAAATTTAGCGAAAACGCTAAGTATGCTAACTTCTTGCTAACTTTTTTGACTGCCCTACCCTAACTGCCGGCTAACTTGCTTAAGTTCCCGCTAACTATGCGTCTGCACGACATAAGTTAGCGAAACTTATAAGACACTTAACCTTCTTACCGACGATGTTAACAACTTGCTGCAAACTTGTAACTAACTTATAACTGCAGAAGTTCAACGCGATCCCAAAGTGCATGCAAAACTTTATTTATCAAAGCTCCTATATTAGGCTCAATCTTGCGGAAACAAGCCCGACAGCTGGATCTCAGAACCAGTCAGACACGAAAGCTGAATCTGCAACATGATCCTCGAAGTAAGAGGGGCCCGAGACCCCAAAACCGAAGTAAGGCTCTGAGCCCGGAAGCTTAAACCCTGCACCCCAAGCCCGGGGCCCCACCACCTTTCTTAGGCTGGCTGTCAATATTAGGGTCCCTTTTGGGTCCCTATTATAATACGGCACTTAATATGTAGGGTACCACCCAAAAAGGGGCAATAATTTCGACAACTACCCATTCTTTTTGATACGGCACCTTATTTAGGGTACCCAAAAAGGGGCCATAATTTCGACAACTACCCATTAGGGTTTAGGGTTTAGGAAGCCTACGAAGCCCTCAGAAGATGTGTCAAGCCACCGTAAAGCAACCCTGTAAACCACCGATGAAACTTAAACCGCGTCCAGTCCCTTCGTTATGCCGCGCAACACTCGTCGCTGATGATGTTCCAAGTTAGGTTTATACCGATATTTACAGTGCTTTTGTTGTTATGAAGTATAGAAAGCAGTCATTTCCCAGGTCTTGATTTCTATTACAACACGGACCAAGTTGCGACCCTCTCGCGCGAGACGCTTTTCGGGAGGGGGGGCACGCCGTACCTGCGCCGCTGCTACGGGCACTGCTACGGCGATGCTCCGAGGTCTGCGCATCCAGACAGCTTTGAAAGACAGTTGGATGGGCTGCCGAGGCACAGCTTGTCTGAGGTTGAACAGGCTTTCCGCTTCTTGGAGGCAAGGGGAGAAGCACTGTCGATCGTGGTTCAGCGCCAGCAGGCGTCTCGCAGCGCTTTTGGGAGCCTGTACTGTGCACCCACGTGTGCAGAGTGCGAAGCCCTTGCCAACAAGGCCCTCGCCTGCAGAGGCTGCCAATCGAGCAAGCACGGCCATGCTCAAAACTGCGGTCTCAGAGAACTCTGGCGGTCTGTCCCGGAGGCATTCAAGCCGGACTTCTATCGCAGATCTGCGCACCATGGGTTCCACGAAGCGGAGCGCGCGTACCGCGTGCAGCTCGCGGAGGCAGCTGGGGAAGAGCCAGCGGTACGCGAGCAGCGGGCGCGCTTGTCTCGCCAAGCTCAAGATCTGCAGCGGCAAGAGACACCCTTGGCCGCAGCCAATGCGAGGCGCCGAGCCTATCACGAAGCGATGTTGCGATCATCGGCTTCGAGTGAGGGTCTGTCCACGCCAGCTTCTAAGTACAAGATCTACGACATCGCCGCCTACGAGCACGCCAGCTTCGACAAGATCGACGACATCCCCGCAGAGAAGACGCCGCCGAGTGGCCTCGTCTGCAGTGTCGGGCTCCCTGTCCTCCGGCACAGCTGACACGATGCCGAGTCCGACGCCCGCACCTCCTGCTGCTGCTGCCGAGCGCTCCTCGGGCTCCCCGTCTTCCGGCACAGCTGACACGATGCCCAGTCCGCCGCCCGCACATCCTGCTGCTGGCGAGCGCTCCTGGCAGGAGAATGACCCCCTGTCCGAATTGCTGCCATGCAGGCCGCGACGTAGCATGGACGTTATCCTCCCGCGGGCATGGTTGCTGCGACACTGGATGTGCTGGTAGCATAGACGTTATCATCCTGCGGGCATGGATGCTGCGATGCTGGATGTGCTGGTAGCATGGACGTTATCATCCTGCGGGCATGCGTGCTGCGACACTGGATGTGCTGGTATAGCATGGACGTTACCATCCTGCGGGCATGGTTGTGCTGGTAGCATGGACGTTATCATCCTGCGGGCATGGATGCTGCGACGCTGGATGTGCTGGTAGCATGGACGTTATCATCCCGCGGGCATGGATGCTGCACTGGATGTGCTGGTAGCATGGACGTTATCATCCTGCGGGCATGGATGATGAGACACTGGATGTGCTGGTAGCATGGACGTTATCATCCTGCGGGCATGGATGCTGCGACACATGGATGTTCTGCTAGCATGGACGTTGGCGACACACTACATTATTAGGGAAGGGCCAAAGGCCTGGAGCCCAGAATACCGCAGGCCCCATCGATTCCGTGCCTCTGCAAGCGCAAAACATCGAAAAACACGAAGCTCGCCCCACCCTCTGGAGTGCCGCAGGACGCTGGGTCGGAAGGCTAAACCCTAAGCCTAAACCTGTTAGCTCTTGTGCACCAAGCTTTCTGGCTGGGCACATATGGCTTTGCAAAACGCACAAACTCGCTACATGGGTTGGCGCCCTAAAGCCAACTGAAAACCCCAAGAGACGCCGGAGCAACTTCAAACCCCAACCACACCAAAAGCTGCCAGCAAGCTTGGCGCCTTAAACTCCATAAACCCTCAACCCCATAAACCTTAGCCACAAACTCCAAACATCAGAATCCGCCGCCATGTGGAAACGTCCCCTTCTTGTTGGAGCTCTGGCTGCCGCATCCGTCGGGGACGACGCTCGGATGCCACCCCAGGGGTCCAAAGGACCCAATAATTAGGTTACTCGGTTGTAGGATACTACGTACGTGGGTTAGTATTTTGGAAAGTATATGATAATTAGGGACTTGGACCCTTGGGGCCATGAGATGTACTTTTCAAAGATTTACCTAACCTAAGCCAAACACCCCACCTCTAACCCCTCAACGCCTAAACCCTAAGCCTTGCACCGCTGGCACATTTTTGGGATGGTATGCATTATTTCAGGCAAGCAGTGAACCCCGTAATTTAATGTAATTTATGTAGTGGGGGGTACCTCCTTCTGCCTAGTTAACAAGGGCTGTGGGGGAGGTTCTTCGAAGCAAAACACCTATACCCTGTTCCCTTAGGAAACTATAAGGTTCAGGTCCCCGAACCCTAGCCCTAAGCACCCTAAACCCTCAACCCTAAGCCGGAACTCTAACTCTAGGATCCCCCTGAGACAGCTCTTTGCAGTGCGAGCTAAGGAGACGACAATAGGCTCACTTGATTTCCTGGACTGCACAGGACCGCAAGTGCTCAGGCTTAGGGTTTAGGGTCTAAGGTTCGGGAGTACAAAACCTTATGCAGATTCTCCTCTTGTTGTTCATGCCACCATCATCGCAGGATTGAAGAGGGCATTAGGATGTGTTTGTTTCAGGTGTACAAGGAGGGTCTTGGTTGTGAAGTTTAGTTTAGGCATTATAGGGTGTNGGGGGGGGGGGGGGGTTGAGATAAGGCTCAAAAAGCTTTCGGAATTGCTGTCCATCCCGTAAGTTTCCTCCTGTGGCACACCTCGTGGCAATGCATGGCTCATTAGTCATTGAATGGGTTCTAAGCCATTAAGCCATAAATAAGCCTTAAACCCTAAAGCCCCAGGCCCTAAATTCATCATGAGCCCTTCATAACGACTTTTCGAAAACCCTCACGGGCCTAACCCCTAAGACTCATTGCACGTCTTCATACATCGTAAACCCTAAACCCTAAACTCTCAAACCCTAAACCCTCAAACCTAAACCTCCCTAAAAACTCTCTAAAATCTTCATATGCCGTGTATAAGAGCCTTCCGGAACCCCATCGCAAAGTTCTGCACCAGGAGAGGGCTTCGATCCTGCGTGGGCCTCTTTCAAGGCTTGCCGGTCTGCAAACCCTAAACCCTATAAGCTCTAAGACCTAAACCCTGCAAGCCCTGAAACCCTAAACCCTATAAGCCCTAAACCCTTAAACTCTACACCCCATAAACTCTAAAACCCTATAAGCCAACTCCATAACCCCAAAACCCCATAAACCCTAAACTCCAGAAACTCTACACCCGAGAGGCCCTTTGCTCGATAAACCCCAAAACCCTATCCCCAAGGCTCAAAATGGCCCAAAGCTTTATATAATATGGTCTTTAGGCCCAAAGGCCTTAAAATATGAGTCCTTAGAGCCTTAGGGTATAAGCCCTAAACTCCATAACCCCAAAACCCTAGAAACCCTAAACTCTATAAACCCCAAAACGCTATTCCTTGAAGGGTTGCAGGGGTTCGAAACTGTGGCTGTAGCCCCAAGCCCCACGCGATGGTAAGTTCGTGGGCACGAATGAGTGGGAGTTTAGGGGGTTTAGGGTTCCTTTAAAAGGAGCTATAAGGGTTCCTTCAAGAGGTGGTTTAGAGGGTTTAGGGCTTAGGGGGTTTAGGGGGTTAGGGGGTTTGGGGTTTAAGGGATACTTAACCCATAAGCTAGTAGATAAGTGGAGCCACAGGTAAGGATTAGAGTTCTAAGGAGGTTTTTGTAAATTGCTTCATAAGGTGTCTTTATGGCTTTGGGCTTCACAGCTTTTGCACACTTCGGGCTTCTCGGATGTAATGCACTTCTAAACCTTCAATGACTCGTTGTCCGTCCCCGGTTTAGGGTTTTGGGGTTTAGGGTTTAGGGTTATAAAGGTTTGAGATCAAACCAAAAAGTTACGAGCAGGCGACGATCATTGGGTGAGCGGACGTGTTTGTATTGCTCCGTATTGCAACCCAAAAGTGTCCTACGTACTGTTATGGGGGATACTTTCCCAAATTATAATAATGATTCCATATATATATACATACATATACACATATATACACTTACATACAGAAACCCTACATCCGATTATATAGGTACTTAGGACCCTTTGGGAACAGGGTCCTGCAGGAGAGCCAGGTGGATGACCTGCCACTGGTAGGACGACCCAGGTTTAGGGTTTAGGGTGAAGTCTTGATTCCGAAACTACAAGCGAGGAATAGTATGCCGCGCATCAGGGATATCAGTGAGAGTAATAGATAGCGATGATATTATAATATAACAGGAATTAAGATTAAGAATGGGCATATGAATCAGAATTCAGAATAAGAATAATAGCAACATAATAGTGATGAAACAGTGGTGAGAAGGAAAAAATAAGAACAACAAAAATGCAAGTCCGGCAAGGAGCATAGGAAGCCTTGCATACCTTGAGGAATGTTGTTAGATTAAGGGTTCAACCTCAAGGTGTAGCAGTTTAGGGTTTGGGGACTATGGCGCAATGAGCCCCAAACACGGAAGCCTACCGCTTTAGGGTTTGGGTTTACTCCAGTCTGTGGTCCAGGCTCTCGGAGTTCGGGGTTCGGCCCTAAACCCTACAAGCCGCGCACGCGCTACATTGCTACATCCTCAACCCAAAGTCTGTGCAGAGGCAACGCTTCCGTTTCCCCTCTCGCCTTCGACGCCCCTCTCCGAGCGCGCGGTGAGTGAGGTCAGGGTGCGGGAGCCGAAGGTGTTCCCAGAGAGTGCAAGTATTCTGGGGCTTTCGGGCCACCCAAACACCTATAAACGCTAAATACCCTATTACCTTGACTAACGCCTAAGCTAACCGCCGGCTTGTCTTGTTTTCTGTCGAAGTTCGTGGGTCCTACAGGGTGAGCTGTGCACTGAAACACTAAGGATAGGTGATGATATGTGTGGTCGATTTTATTTTTTTACGAGGGTGTAGCAGTTTGCTACAGAATCTAGGGCATAGGATATTTTCGAAATTTAGAGCCTGGGGTATGGAGTTTAGGAAATGCGGTTTGGGGGCATGAGGGCTTCTCGAGATTAAGTTGGTTTCTTGCAGGAGTAGCACACTCTTTGGTGGGCATGAACGGGGACCTGATGTAGACAACAGACAAGGACATCACATGCTTGAAGGTGCCAGTTTGAGTCCACCGTTCCAGGTGTCGGGCAATAAAGGAGTAGTTCTCTGAATTAGGGTCCTTTTTTAGGTCCCCAGAATAGAACGGCACCCTTATGACAAGGACCCTCAAATGGATCCTAATTTGGGGAACTACCCAAAGGTGGTTGCACATCTTGCTGGACGAACTCTGCAACACACAATACAGGAATTCTGAATCCTTTTCTTCTCATCAATGTTGACCTCCGTCTGATAAACCGCCTCCCTTAACAGCGTGACAAAGATTGTCTATAGGGTTTAGGGTTGTTGAATCAAGGTCGTTACAAAGGTCTAATCTTGAATCAGAGACCTCTTGAACTCCTTGGCCCTGCGGCAGCAGGCGTCGAATCTGCTTGATGCCGTGGAGGACCCGGTAGAATGCATCAGCCTAACCCCAGATCCTAGATTCTGGGGCCGAGCTGAAACCATATGCACCCCAATACCTGAAACTTAACCTCCACCCCCCAAACCCTACCTGCAGCACAAAGACCTACCTTTCTGATTTAAATCAGTATATAAATATGTGTATATATATATATGTACATAGAAGAAAAGCCATATTAAGGAACTTTAAAATTCACAAAAGCTATAATAAGGAACCTTAAAAGATGTCTAAAGATGTCAGGCTTTTCTGCGCTACGGGTCTGCACTCGATTTCGACTTGGGATCCAATGTTCTTCACATGTTGGTACCCGTAAACCCCTAAACCCTACCTAGAGGCTCATACCCTACCCCATTTTTAGGATACGTTGTATAGAAAAGTAGACACCCTAAGAAAGGGCTAGGGTATGAGCCTCTAGGTAAACCCCTAAACCCTGAACCTTAAACTCTATACCTAGACCTCCCAACTACCTTGTAGCCCCCAAATACTTCTTAATGGGAAGTACTACGGTTGATGGACAAAATCCTGCATGACCCTAAGGACCCTAAACTATGGGAATTATGGTATATTCCTTATAATGGGTAATGCAGGATTTTGTCCATCAACAGTAGAGCCCTTTAAAGGGTACTTGAGGGGTCCTGGTAGCCCGAGACACTTTGACTGAAAGTCATTATGGATCGCTTACAGAGAACCCCAAGGGTCCAAAGGATCCATTAAGGGTTCCTTTAAAGGGATCTATAAGGGATCTAGAAGGGTACTATAGGGGATTAGGGGTTAAGGGCCTATAATTAGGTACTAGGGTTTAGGATAGTAGTTATGTAGCTCAATATTTAGGAGAGTATATGATTATTAGGTACTCGGACCCTTAGGGGAAGCCTTAAAGCCAGCCTTGAAAATCATATGTAATGACGAATGATACACGCATACAACAACCATAAAGCATATCAATAATAATGATCATAATAGTGGTAATAAGAAGAGTAAATACAATCGACATACAGAGAATAAAACGAAGACTAATTTCAAATATAGTACGCCTTAAAGTAAAGAAACCCATAAACCCTAAACCCCGAAACCCTAAGGCCCTTTTCAGGAGTATGACTGGGCTCTGCTGGTCGCGGCCTTCAGCAGCCGATTGCGAGGTAGGATCCTCGGAGATACCGGGACAAGGGCTCTTTTGTGGGATCCCGGCAGGACTCAGGGCTTAGGGTTTAGGGATTAAGGGTTTAGGGATTAGGGTTTGGGGTTTAGGGTATAGGGTGTAGGGATCCATGGGAAGTGCAGGATAAGGGATTGCGGATTGCTTTAAGGAATCAATAAAAGATCTACAGGAGATCCAGAGGAGGGGTCCTTCGAGGAATTCAGAAGGGATCTATATGGGAGTTTCCGAAAATAGGGGACCCTAATATAGTACCCCCAAATTGTAGGATCCTTACCATAAGGACCCCCAAATAAGGTACCCCCAATTTTCGGAAACTCCCATATAAGATCCGTAATCGGTTTAGGGCTTAAGGTTTAGGGGTCGAGTGGATGCATGAGCACGAGCTCTCCGAACCATGCGTAAAGGGTCTACAGGTGGAGTCTACGTGCATGTTGATGATGTGCTTTGCGGTGGTGTCACGGCCTCCTTGAGCGGTTAAAGCAACATCTTCAAAGTAAGTTTAAGATTTCTTTAGCATGGTTGCCTGAGGCCGGGGATCAGCTGACATTAGCTCAAACGCCGTCATGCGCTTGTGACTCCAGAGCTTCTTAGTTATCGAGCCAACTGTGAAGTAATGTAGGAACCTGATTAAGAAACCCTGGGCCTAAACCCCCAAATAGCAGGATTCATATAAGGAACCCAAATAAATGCCCAAGGTTTCTTAATCAGGTTCCTACATTACATCGACAAGTTGCTGGGGAGGTGACGGGTCTTGCACAGGCCCAGCATACGAGGGTGCTTGGAAACTGCTCAGACACCTCGCGAGCTACATCAGCAGTCACCAGAGTCACGTCATTGGACTGAGCAAGCCCGAGACTGGAAGAGGCTTCATTCGTGACGAGTCAGGCCAGGGAAATGTGCCCACATAAAAAGGATCATTGGTTAAGTAAGGGGGTGTAAGTAGATATAACTAGTTAACGAGTTGCCTGACGCACAGCCACACTGACTACGTTTAGCGTTTAGCGGAACCCAAAATCCTGAACCTTTACAAACGAATCCCGTAACTTTCGCAGAACCAGACCTTCACTTAAGCAGCCCTAAACCCCCACCCGACAAGGGTACTGGGTCCCCAAAATGGGTTGCTGTTAAGGAACTTAGTTTAAGTAACCGTAGTAGGGATTGATAAGGGCTTTAAGGGATCTATGACGGTTCCTTTACGGGTTTTGGGGTTTAAGGTTTCAGTTACCATAATGGGGCTACATAGTAAATAATAAGGTCACCTTATTATAGTAACTTGAGTTAGGTTCCTTAGCAGCAACCCAAAAAAGAGACCGAGGTGAGCCAGATGCCAAAGAGCAGCTGGGTGACTCGCACAAGATGGGTTTCGGAGACTTGCGCCCTGGGTTCCCTTAAAGGGCTCGTTTCAAGGGTCCCCTTTAGGGACCCCAAAAGCACATAAGCATAAGCTTTTTATACGGATATCCCTACCTTATTGGGCTTCAAGATAAGGGGGTTTATATGGGATATCCCTATCCGTATTCTTGCTTATGTGCTTTTGGGGGGCCCTACTTTAACGGATCTATAGGGGTTCGACGAGGGATTAAGGGCGTTAGGTTACGAAACTAGGCGTACGCATTTATCCTGCATAAGCTCCTGCTGAGTACCTTCTGCATTCAAGCAACGCTCAACTATAGCATCTTGCCGAAGGAATAGACTGCAGCTTGTTGCTAGAGGTGGACGACCCTTGCGAAGCCTTTGAAGCTCAACCGGCTTTAGAATGGGTTGAAAACGACTGAGGCTTTCACGGCGAGTCGGGCTAAGGTGGCTGAGGGTTACAAGCGGCCCCTAGCTTTCGAGTGTTCAGTTTTCCAGAAAATGTGCTTTGTGTTCCACGGGCCCGGGGTCTACTTGCCGGTGCTTCTTGTGCAATGGAGTTGAATGTGGAACTCTATGCACTGTAAATATCTTTTAAAGAACCTGAAGGGTTTACTCCTCCAGGCGCTTCTTCATTCGTCTTAAGTATTGTAGCGCCCTAAATAACGACCTATACTATTTTGGGGGTTCCGTATTATAATGGGCCCAAAACCCTTATTCTAATTATTAAGGCCCCCATAGTAGCCAGGTCAGCCTTGACGAAAGGTTCCTGAATATAAGGAACCCACCATGGTTGGGGCCGTCCTACACCCTGGACCCAATAGACGGAAAGGCTCAACCCTGACCCCTAAACCCTTAACCCTTCATAACCTAAAGACTAAACCTCATTATATAACCCCTAAACCCTCATCCCCGAAAACCCCTCAACCCCAAACCCTAAGCTCGACACGCTTGCGAAAGTTTGAGTGTTTGGTGGAGGGTGTGGTTTTCAGGGATCTTCACTCGAGAGCTTGGGGCGCCGGATTGTTCCAGACGTAGTGGGATGATTGCTGTAAGTAGTCTTTAACATGTGTTACCTAATAAGTGTGAGCAAACAGTGAAATCTGTAGGTATGTATGTATACGCTTCAAAAGCTGTGCCAAACCCACTGTACTACAAGTCCTGCCTTCACCAGTTGGGTCAAGCGTGCAGCTTTAGTTCCAGACGCTGCCGTCTGCATGGGCGCGATGGTCCGCAAGCGGGCTGCGTTTCTAATTCTGGCGTTCACCATGACCCAAATGAAGCAGGCAACTTGGTTGGTCAGAACTTAAAGGTAGTGAGGCTTATAAGACTTGAGAGGAGGATTCAGGAAGCAGGGTCTTATTGCAGGTGTTAGGGTTTAGGGCTCAGTTGAGGAGTCGACATAGGGGTTGGAAAAGGGTCTGCACGGGCTTGATGAGGATAGGTCTGGTCTGTTCCTTGCAAAATTCTTGTTCAGAGTTCCCTGAAGGATTTGCCGTGCGAAAAAAACCAATCGCCTAATTCGTCCAGGTTCCTACACTAGCCAACATAAAAGCCTAAAGCCCAACCCAATGCCATATGGGAGTGTCCGAAAATGGGGGACCCTAATTTCGCAAACCTAAATAGTAGGATCCTTATATAAGGACCCCAAAATGAGGTACCCCTAATTTTCGGAAACTCCCATATCAGACCAGAATCCCTAGACTGCACCTTACCTAGAGTGTTCTTATATAAGACAGCGCTGCCCCAACAGACCCTTCTATGGCTAGTTTGACATGCAGGCCATCTTGGTAGTCCAGCATACACCATAATCTGATCCTGCTGAAGCCCGGTTTAAATCCTCAACCCTGAATCATAATCCCACAATCCTGTAATGAATGAGCTTCTAAGGTCTCATGGTTGCCTCTGGGGCGTGGCAGCGTAGACTCGAACGATACCGAAGAACATGACATACTGACGGTGTGTGCGGTATGAAGGTTTGGGAAAAGCCGAGGGAAAGCTGGGACAAATGCACCCCTAGGTTCCTGAGTACTACCCTTTTGCCCTTTTTAGTTTAGGGTCCCCTTATTAGAAACCAAGTAGCAGGAAAAAGGATACCCTTATTATAAAGGGGTTACTCAAAAACCCTAGACCCAAACTCCTGAACCACCGAGCCCGGATCCTCAACCCAAGGTGCTCCAAACCGTAAGATGTCGTCTGGAAATCCATGAGTCCTAAACCTTAGAGGGCTCCATTCATCCCAAAAAGGAACCCTTAAAGGAGCCCCTATAGATCCCTCAGCCAAGGTGCTGCCCTCCGATGGAAATCGTGTGGGAGGATGCGCTGGCTTCACGTTCTGGAGGAGTCCTCGATTGCCGCCTTCCACGCAGCTTCACTTAACCCTGACCCCCGAAACCCCCTAAACCCTGAACACTTAAACCCCTAAACCCTAAACCCGTATAGTACCTTATAGATCCCTTATAGTTGCCCTTATAGTTCCTTCAAAGGAACCCAAAACCCTTAAACCACTGAACGGTAAGACTTCACTTCGGTTTTTCAATGCCCGACGCCCTCGGGTTTGTATAGGATGGCCGATATATGGTTGATTGTATAAATCCCATAATTCCCATAATTTAGGGTCCTTAAGGTAATGCAGGATTTATATCATCAATCGTATGTTCATAAAGGGTCTATACTAGTCTATACAGGCCGAAATGCACGGCATGTCTTATATAAGACTTTACCCAAACGGTCCACGTAATCACCATTATAGTAGGCTCTTAGGAGGCATCTGGGCCCCATAAGTATATACTGTACTATTACTTGGACCCTTTGGGTTACGTGTTCAAGCCCTAGAATTATGAGTTGCGTTCTAAGTCCCGTAATGTGGGTTGTAACTCTGACTATAGTTACCCTACTTATAAACCCACTTAAATCTAGCCTTCAACCTCCGGGTAGAACCCTCAAAGCCCTAAACCCTAAACCCCTCGAAGGAAGTCTCAAAGGAGCCCTTAAACCCAAAGGGCCCGATGTACTGATCACTGATGCGGGATACTTCCCTAAATCATAATTGTAATTCCTATATAGAAACTCACATTCTAGTATATAGGTATATAGGGCCCTGTAAGCAAGGAGCCCTAAACCGTTTAAAGGAACTCTGAAAGGAGCCCTTAGGGGCTAAACCCTAGACCCTAAACCCTTAAAGGAGCCCTTATAGATCTCTTAAAGGAACCCTTATAGATCCCTGTAGGAACCCTTAAGGGAACCCTTAAAGGAGCCCCTGAGGCCCTCATCTCTTCATCGTCGCCCCGAGACCCAGACCAGGACCTCCTCGGCCGTCACGTCTGGGTTCTCGGAGCGGCCTAGGCTTTTGATTTGGGGCTTTAGGGTTTAAGGGTTCCTTTAAAGGAGCTATAAGGGCTCCCATAAGGGATAGGGATCTATACGGTGCTATAGGGGTTTAGGGGTTTTAGGGTTTAGGGTTAAGGCTTTTGGGGTGTTGGCTTTAGGGTTTAGGGTTTATTTTGAGCACTTAGCACCTCCTCTTCCCAAAACCCTCGCCCCAGGTGGATTTGGCCCGTTCCCGATGGGGTCGAAAGTGCGCTTGCTGCACTCGCCGGATGCTTCTTCTTTGCTTACAGCGCCTGGCTCTCATTTCTTGGTATCCTGCCTGCATGCTTTTCCTCCAGTTCAGCCGAACCTCCACCAGTCCGAGCATCCTAAATCCTAAACCTTGTTAGATCCTCAACTCACAAAAAGCACCTTAAATCCTATCCACCCTATAATCCTAAACCCGAAAGCCATTAAATCCGAGCACCCTAAACTCCTGGAGCCGACAGCTGCTGGACCCTAAACCGGCAATGGCGGCACAAGCCGCGGCAATCCACATACTTCGATGGGTCCACAGGGCGGGTTTAGGGTTTTGGGGTTTAGGGTGGGACGTTCGTATTAAATGGCTCATCAGAGGACTTCATGAACGTAACAACATCAACAGCCACAAACACAACCGGGTCTCAAGGTTCACCGACCCAGATTACAATTCACCTTTGAAGATCAAGGCTCCATAGTCCCGGAACCCTAAACCCTAAACCCCCGGGATCAACCCAGAAACCTCCTGTTGCAGTCCTGGTTCCTACGCCCCTTGGTGAACTTGTGAAGCCCTCAAACGCGGACCTCTCTTCTGTTTGGTGCTTAATAGGGAATGGGGGAATGGATTCCTACGATAGCCCCTCAAGGTCCCCTACTTAGAGGATCATGGGACTTAGTAACTAGGGTTATAATTAAGGTAACTGTACTTATAATTACTTATAACCCCACTTAGGGTACTTATAACCGCACTTACTAAGTCCCATGATCCTCCAAGTATAGCCGTCCCCATAACCCATTCCCCCATTCCCTACTAAGAACCAGACAGTCTTTGGTGCGCAGGGTTTCTAGTGTAGGGTCTAGAGGTTTGCCCTGGAAGCCCAGTTGCATTCATAGTGAGTTTATACACATAATTAGAGGGGCTGCCACCTGCTACATATGTACGGTTTCGGTATGGTGACGATTCCTGTCAGTCCATACAATCTACAGGGTTGTTGCTCCCCCTAAGCCCTAAACCGCTAAAGCGTAAAACTATACACGGCTAAACGGTTTTGGATTTGGGGTTAAAGCGCAGTTAACTCCCGAAGCCTGTTTCACGGACTTTTCAAACACAGAGAATTCTAGCTGGACCCCCGGCTTTTCAACCGTCTGAGAGCTTCCCACACAAACAAGCACACAGTGGTGCCAGTGCCAATCATCGGAACGGTATGTTTCACGTTCTACCATGAGCCGGAGTAGACTTCAGCCTACACAGCATAGACCGGTGTTGCAGAACCCTACCCAGAGACTCCAAAACCCCTTAATTAAGGAATATACCTTAAATCATATTAGGGATCCTAGTATAATTTAAGGTATATTCCTTAATTAAGGGGTTTTGGAGGCTCATGGTAGACCCTAAGAAGCGGTTAAACCCTTCCAAACCATCCCAGGTTTCTGTGCAGGATTTCCGGCGGCAGCACTCTGGACCTTCGCGCTTGCATGTGGTGTGCCTAACTCCCAGTATACCCTAAACTCCAAATCCCAGTCCAGGGTTAGGGTTTTGCAGCGGTTCAGGGTTTAGGGTTCCGGGTTTAGGGCTTTGGTTGAACCTCATGGACATACAACCTTAGCATATCTTAACCCCTAAACCCCCAAGCCCTAAACCTCGAACCTCAAGGACCTTCGCGATTGGATATGCCATCGGCCTCCTCTGTGGGATTTTCCTCTACAAGTTCGACTCGGGCATACAGGTGGGGCGGAGGGGGGATTCAAACCACAAAGGAAACGCAATCTAAGACAGGAATTATGGAATGAGGGACCCTGTTATAGATCCCGAACAGTAGGATCCTGAATATGACCGTCCCAGCAATGGACCCCCTAAGTATGAGATTAACAGCACCGACTGAAGCCGTTAACGTAGGAGCCTGATTAAGAAACCCTGGGCCTATAACCCCAAAATAGTAGGATTCATATGGGTGGTTGTCAAAATTATGGTCCCTTTTTGGGTCCCTAGTATAATACGGCACCTATTATAATCGGACCCAAAAAGGGACCATAATTTTGACAATCACCCATATAAGGAACCCCAAGGCCCAAGGTTTCTTAATCAGGTTCCTACATTACAGGCTCCAGACCAATATCAAAGACCTGAACTCCTCCAGCACCTGATGAAGCCGTTGAAGGTTTCGAATATGGGTTTTGGACTAAACCCAGACAAGGGGGTAAGTTTTCGTTCGGATAACTGAGGGTGCAGTAGGATATACAAAAGCCATATTGTTAACCCTAAACCCAAACCCCCAAACCCTAAACCCTAAACCCCCAAACCCCCTAACCCCCTAACCCCCTAACCCCCTAATCCCCTAACCCCAAACCCCAAACAAGTTCCCTTCTTGGCGAGGTTGCATCCGGTGCCGGGGTGCTCCTAGGCGTCGTCGCCGCAAAGTTTCTCTACACGTTCTTCATACTTGGCCACACCCTCCCATGGATGTTTTAGGGCTCCCTGCCGCGGGAGATGTGAGGCGGATCTTGTAGGTACATCTTAACTGAAGGCTAAAGTCGCCAGAAAGGACGCCATTATTTCGTATTTTATGTAACATAGTGCAAACTCTGAAGAACAAACCATGCGCCTGAAGCCTCAAAACCGAGCCCCCACACCCTGAACACTAGCAAAGACAATGCAACTGCAGCGGCATGAAGTGAGACCAGACCTGATGCGGGCCTCACGGAACTCACCAACCAACACCCGAAACCCTACTACAGGGGCCTCAATTATTACCTTTAATTACTTTTTTTTATAATGATAGTATAATGGGCCTCGAAACCCTATTCTAATTATTAAGGCCCCTATTGTAGCCCTGAACCTGAACCCTAAACCTTTCCACACTAACTCCGGAAGCTCTCGGGGAATGGATCCCTATAGTAGCCCCTATATATAATCCCCAATAATCGTCTCCATAATCCATTCCCCCATTCCCTACTAAGAACCAGCTCTCCGAGGCAGGCTCGCTTCAGGTTTCTGGGAGCACAGTGGTTTTAGTTCCAGATATTCGGCTCCCTACCTGACATACCCAGAGATGTTGGAATAAAGCCCCCAACTCTTAGGGTGCCCTTAGGGGGGTAGGGGGGAGGGGGGTTTAGGGGAGCCTTAATACCTATAATAAGGCTGAAATACTCAGAGATGTTGGAATACTATAGGGGCCTGAATAATTTAGTTACCAATACTATTTTGGGGGTTTCCTTATGATAAACATAGTATAATGGGCCCCAAAACCCTATTCTAATTATGAAGGGCCCTATATTCAACCCGAAGCCTAAACCCAAACCCCAAAGAAACCCTAAATCCTGAAATTAGTCGGCCCTCGACAAGAAACCCTGCTGGAATCCTTGAAGGAATCCTTAATGACCCGTGACGAAGCCGAAGGTCCATATACGTTCCCTAAAACTTTGTCAAGGCAGCTAGCGAGCGGTGAGTTTCCGAAGGACAAGGAGACCTCTCGCATAGAGGTCTGAACCATTAGTAGTACCATCCCCTTATATTCAGCAAAGGCTCATACGTGTCATATACTTTGAAGCTTGATCAACATGTGTAAGGCTCTTATCCGTAGTACGGAACTATTGTCAGATACTCGCGAGCCATAACCTGGATCACGAACATGCCGTGTGTAAAGCCTTCTATACACAATGTACAATGCATATGACTCTCAGACTCGTTTCTATTGAGTAATATAAGACCTAAACTCTACATCTACACCCTGTAAGCCCTTATAGAACTTTTGCAGAAGCCCTTATCGAACCCCTCGCACTTACAGTACATAGTTACGTTTATAGAAGATCCTCTATCCTTGGAAACTCCGGCATTGTGAGTTGAGCGAATCTTCCACATTGCTCGGCTCGATGCCAATGGCTAAACCTAGATCCGTCACGAGACACGGCAGAGCTCAATAGCAATGTCCAGAGACTCCAAAATCCCTGCCTCGAGAGTTCTACAAGGGACCTTGAACAAGGGGTTCTTACTCAGGGATTTTGGAATCGCTGGGCATGAAGGAGGGTTCCGAATCCCAGGCCCCTCGGTCGGTTACATCGTAAAGCAAGGAATCTAGGTTTAGCGATCCAAAACGGGGCCGGTGATTTAGAAACCTCTCATGCACCTTCTGAGGTAGCCTTCTTGTAAAGCTTCCGCTTGTATAGGCCATTCTTAGAGTGTTTGCCCGAAGACTGTTGGCCCACTTCATAGATCCTCAGCCACCGCCAAGGCTTTAACTCTTTCTGGGTTATGATTTTGTTTATTTCTGGGGTATGATTTTGTTCATCCGGCAGTACCAGGAGGTCCAGCTATTGAGGAAAGCCCAGAGACCAGAGACCCGTGCGGAAAAAAGAGTTGAAAGCAAGCACAGTTAACGCTAAAGCCCAAAGCCCAAACCCTCTTCCAGGACCCACCATCTACCCGTTTATGGAGCCCTTATGGTCCTTAATAGTGAAGTGGCTATTCAGGGTAATCCTCTTCTGGAGAGCAGGCTGCTGTGGGGCCTGGGTTTTTGCAGACCCACTTTTTGTATCATTTTTACATTCTAACAACTTCAAGCACTTGAAAGGTACACGCAGCATTACACCACAAAGTTCCGTATACTTGTACTCCTGAGTAATGTATTCAAGGTCAGGTTTAGCCTGTGTATCTGTATCCCAGAGGGTCCCACATACACTACCATTATGGAATTAGGTCCCCAAAACCAAAACAGGGATGGTTTTTTTGGGGCCTAATTCCATAAATAGTGTATATGGACCCTCTGGGTATATTAGAGGGTAGTTGGAGGGTCTAGGTTGTTTCCGATTTAGGGTTTAGGGCACACCCCAGCCAGCAAACGACGGTCCCGAGAGCACGTCTACAAAGATTACTAGGTATCGATTCGGGATGATTCTTATTTTGTATATAGAGCCCCAATTTTAAACAATTTTGGGGACTGTTGAAATCGACGCCTAGAGGATTATGAGAGAGACGGGCTTGGGCTTAAGCAGAACTAACGCAAATGCCCCTACCAGAGCCTGAAACCTAAACCGTAAATTCAATCCTTCTGGCTCCTTCCCATAACACGGATACCTGACACCTGAAACCCGAATCCAGCAAAAAAGAGCCCCAATCGGAGTCGCCTACAGTGAGGTTCAATTGCTGGTGATGGTGCCGTTTAAAGGAGGCCTCGCTAGAAGGGCTCTTAGTCTTCATAGTCGGAACTACGGTTGATGATATGAATCCTGCATTACCCATAATAAGGAATATATACCATAATTTGCATAGTATAGGGTCCTTAAGGTAATGCAGGATTTATATCACCACCCTAAACCCTAAAACCCTATAGATCCCTGAAAGGAGCCCCTTCAAGGTACCCATATGGATCCCTTTGAAAGGAACCCCCAGGATTTATATCATCAGCCGTAGAATCCCCTGATGCGGCAGGGCTCTTCAGGTTCGGACTTGAACAGCACTTGATTGTAATCCCAGAGACTCCAAAACCCCTTAACTAAGGAACATACCTTAAATCATATTAGGGATCCTATTATAAGTTAAGGTATATTCCTTAATGATCCTATTATAATTTAAGGCATATTCCTTCCTTAAGGGGTTTTGGAGTCTCTGGGATTATGTGACTTCCGCACCCGGCTTATACTGATCGCGCTTCTTGTGGATGCATCTTGTGATCTTTACGAATTGGGATAGATGCCATTCTTGCCCCGGAGCAGGATCACCCCAACCCTAAACCCTAAACCCTAAACCCTAGCCTTAAAGCCCTTGAACTTACGAAAAAGTCCATATTATGCCAAAATTACTGAAACCCTGTTCTTAAAGCTTGTATACAGCCCTTATGGATGCTTGTAAGCCCGAATCAAATCATGTGAAGCCCTTCGCGGTACCTCTGCTCCTGACTCCTGAGCCTCCTACTAAGATTCTGCAAAGGAGCCCCGAGCCACCCTCATAGAGCAGTTTAGCCCGTACTTCAGCATACCCCAAACCCTAAACCATAATTCATACTGCTGTAGTTTGAAGCCATTGTTCTTCAGCCCTTCCAAGAACCCGTCTAGAATCTAGAAGCCGCATGGAACCCCTATCATCGGACCAGGATAGAACCCTGAACCCTGTAGGCCCTAAACCCTTACAGGAACCCATATATAATCCTTGAATGAACCCTAAACCCCAGACCCTAAACAACTAGCTTTCAGGTATAATGCCGTTCATCTCCAGCTCTCTAAGGTGACTTTTGCCTCTTCGGCGTAGCCACGGCCTACGCGGTCGTGGCGTTTCACTTGAGCAGGCGGATAGGGTTCTAGGGTTTCGGGTTCAGGGGGGCTGACGTGGGGCTTAGGCCTTATATACTTCAGGGTTTAGGACTTTAGGGTTTTAGCGTCAGGATGTTGGGCTATGCAGTCTAGGACTTTAAACCAAATTATGACTCTAGAATACTTTTTCTCCCTGGTTACTGAAAAGCCCAGAACCCTAAACCACAAGTTTCGGGCGGGAGGGGGGTTCAGGGTGCCTCAAAGACACTCGGTTGTGTTCGGTTTTCGCGGTTAGGGCGTACCTAAACCCTACGTTTCGATGGGCAGTGCCTTCATTGGGAGAAACGGTGGCACATCTTTATGGAACATGGTTACTATAAGTGGGTGAGTACGACACATGTACCCTGATTAGTTGGCTTGTAGGGTCAGTTAAGCAAGTTGGGATGTCAAAACAGATCGCTGCCCTGCCAAAGCAAAAGCCATCGACGCTTTACACCCTTGCCTGCCTTCTTGTAAAGGAGCTGAGTTTAGGTTCGTGATATACATGTATATACAAATATATATAGTTATTCAATGAGATGCTGTAATTTAAGTCCCTTCGCCAGACCGCAGCAATTGGACCCCTGACCCGGAGCCCAAACCCTCAACCGAAGCCCGATACCTTGAAGTCCCAAATTGAAGCCTTATAGAGATGTCACCCTAAGGGTCCGAGTACCCAATAATCATAGACTCTCCTGAGTATTGAGCTACATAACTACTATCCAAAACCCAAGTGCCTAATTATTGGGTCCTTTGGACCCTTAGGGTCATGGAACATCCATAAAGGCTGGTGTCACCACCAGCAGCACCGCCCGACGACATCTTCGGGGGGGGGGGGGGGGTTGCTGGTGCTCAACCCCTCGTCATGACACCCATGATCAGCCCTCGTGTTTAGAAGTTCGCTATACAAAACAAAGGTGAAACAAATATAGCGTGAACACCCGAAACCCACTCATGCATCGACACGCATCCAGTCCCGTTCCTAGCATCTGCGGTGATATAGAGACTCGCCAAGAATCTCCAAGAACTCCGTGCCGGGCCTTAGCTAGGCCTTTTGCTGGCTGAAACAGGAACCCCACAAGCGCCCTTTAATAGAACCCATATGGTCCTTTATGATGGGTATTTGGGCCTAAATCCAGAGTAGTTGTAGTATAAACAATTGCCAGGGCTCTTTATTAAAATTCCGAACACCAGGGCCGCCCCGGAGCCGGCGCCACCAACGGCCAAGAGCTCCGCCGCCCGAGCTTTGCCCCTTGGGAAGCAGGTCGTTGAATGGAGGCCTGTAGGGGTTTACTTACCTTTGGATGGAGGAATGGGGTACAACTATGACTACTATTACTACCATTCTTCCATTCCCTACTAACCAAAGGTAGGTTTAGAGTTTGAGGGTTCGCCTAGACCCCCCAACTACCCTTTATTGTAGCTCCTAATTACCTCTTAATGAGACAAATTAGAGCCCTTTAAAGGGTACTTGGGGGGTCCTGGCAGGGCTTAGGGTTGAAGCTGGGTTTAGGGTTTTGGGGTTCAGGGCTTGAGGCTTTAGGCTGTTGGGTGTGTTAGGTTTAGGGTTGTTGTAAGTCTTAGGGCTTTGTGTCTTGGGTTTGCAGCGTCTATTCCGGGGGTTCTATAAGGGGTTCTGCAGCGGCTCAGGGGCTTTACGGTGTTTAGGGCTTAGTTAGGGCTTCAGGGTTACCGGTTTAGGTTTTAGGTTTAGGGCTTAGGGCTTCAGGGTTTAGGGGTCTTCAAGGCTTGGAGTCTCTTAAGGCGTTAAGCTTGGAGTTTAGGGCTTGGGGCTTGTGGCTCTTATAGTGTTTGTTTGTCAGGTTCTATAAGGGCTCTGTAGGGGCATAGATTTCATTGAGGGTATCACCCCGCCTGCCAAAACCCCAGGCTCTAAACCCCCAACCCTAAATCCCAACCCGACACCCGAAACCCTAAACCCTATGTGGGTTTGGATTTAGGGCTGCCGGGTTTAGGGTTTAGGAGCTTATGTGGGATAAGGGTTGGGGGTTGTGTCAAAGCGCTGTGCAGAGTGTGCAGGCCTGGGACAGTCGGGCTTCGGATAACAATCACAGCCCGGGTTGTATTCCTAGGTCCTAGGTAGTATTAGGGAGACCCCTTAAAAGGGGACCCTTCTTAACCCTACACTTCTGGCTCTCTTAAGAGGGACCTTATTGAGAGGGTCTATATCCTCAAGCCTAATCCTAACTCCTGTGCATAGGATGGTGTAGAAAACCCCACACAAACTTGAATACGCTTGGGCAAGAAAGGGGGATGGACACTTGAAAGTAGCATTTCTTAGGGCCGTTCATTCTTTGTATATCGAATATACCCCGAAGCTAAAGTCTCAATTATGTAAGCCTGCCTATGATAGGAATTGAAGCCTCAGGACTCCGGAAGAAGATGGGTTCAAAATTCAGCACCCTCGCAGATTTTGCAGGATCTGCTCTTAAAGACGTGCTTGGGGCAATCCTGAACACAGTTGATGCTGCACCGTCCACTACGATGGCCTCCATTACAATGAGTCCACCGCCAATGCGACGACGCAGTCGCAGCCCACGGCTCTCTCGGCCGCCAGATTCTACCATGTGGCCAACGGGATCAGTGTTGGCGGGCGGAGACGAGCAATGCCATTCTTATTTGGGTGGTTGTCAAAATTAGGGATAATACGGCACCTAATATTTAGGGTACCCAAAAAGGGACCACAATTTTGACAACTACCCGTTTGGAAGTGCCCATTCCGGCAGAGGGAACTGTACTTGTTAACGTGCAACTCAAGCTGGTACGTGAGACTTGCTCAGATGCAGATGCTCCCCACTAGCAATGACGTGGGACGTATCAAACGCCGCCGGCAGAATGCCGTCACCTCTTCCTTCCAGCCAGACGGGCGCATGCAAACATCGAATCCCTGCCGCAGCTTGCGTTGCTCTAATCAGTCTTCATCTTCCTGCACTTGTTGTAGGCACGCGATGAGTACTAATATGTACTAATCCTAAAACCATCGAAAACCCTAACCACTGTAAGCCCTAGGAGCAAGCCCGGTTTCAGGGGCAACTTGCCCAGTCTCTCTTTGTAGAAGCTGCGGGAGAATGGAGGCTGTTGATGGCCTTGCACTCGTTGTGCTTCCACGTGAAGAAGTTTTCGCGCTGCCATTCTGCCACGTGGGTCATTGGATGTTGCACGCTTGAGGTGGATGCACTGGAGCTGCGTGCCCGCAGGTAGTACGACCCATCGCAGGCGTCCCCGTGCCCATACAGGACAGTCAAAATAAGCCCCGAGGAGGCCAAATTGGCAAAGACGACGCCCATCATCGACTACCCAGAGAGCCCAATACCCCTTAATTAATCATAAGATGAAGCCCTATATAATTTAAGCCCTATTCCTTAATTAAGGGGTATTGGGCTCTCTGACTATGAGGATGATGACGACGACTTGAGCTCGGGCTTAGCGATGTCGGGTTGGAACCCCAAGACCCTAAACCCGAAACCGCAAAGCCGCTAGTAAGACTCCCTAAACCCCAAAGCCGAAGAGACATATATAAACACCCTGGCTTTCGAGAATTTGTGGATGTATGTGTTTATGATTTATGGAGTTCAGTGGTAAGGCTTGTAGAAACATTGATCAAGCGTTTTATTGCTTTTCCGAAGACCCTTGATTCTTGATTGTTATCAACAGTGCCTCTCCCGAAAGCTTAAACCATCTTAAATTAAAAACCCATAAGCCTAGACCACCTGCCAAGGATGATCCTGGCGAAGAAGCAGGCAAGCCGCACGCCCTGATCCCTGAACCCTAGACAGCCCTAGACCCCAAATCCTTACACTCCTTACAATTCAGAAGCCTGAATCGTTAGCTCTACTATTGCTTGTAAGGTTATCCTTTGTAGTCATAGTACAGTATATCTATAATATAATATAATATAATAATGTATATATATATATAGTATATATATATATGTACATAGTTTTTTATTTATAGAATGCACATACATTATATATGTATGTGTGTCTTTCTCTCTCTCTCTCTCCCTCTCTCCCTCTCGCTATCCAAACCCTGGATCTAAGCTCCGCAGCTCTGAACCCTAGGCGGAAACTCTGAACCCTAGGCTCGATACCTTGCTTACTCTGCATCGGCCTGTCTCAGGTTGTGAGTGCGGGAGGACTTGCCAGGTACGGTTCTAGGACCCTTGTTTCAACGAACCTGAAATCTACAATATTCTGTCTGGGGTTCCAAAGACAGGCCGAAGCTCAAAGAAGAAGATATTGCTTTGTATTCAATGAATGAACGTGCAGTTTTTGCTCTGCAGGTTTGGACGAGGTTGAGATACAGTTGGTTCAGTACAGCGAGAGCGATAATCGACAATTGGTTTCTCATAAGCCTCTAAGCCCCGAACCAAGCAACCCCAAAGCGCTGCGCCCGGCTTTAACATGACACCTTGCATAACGCCTTGCTAGCAACGATCTTTGTAAGCAATTTCAGCTCTAGCCCTAACCCCAGCCTTAAAGCCCAGGGCTCCTAAAGCCCAAGAGAGAGCCGGCTCGAAGCGGTACGCGAGGCCGTCGATCGCTGCGACGCAATAGGCTCCGAGTGAGCCTCACACCCGAGCTCCAGGTTCCGCTGGAACCCACAAGCGCCCGAGTTCGTTCCGGGGCAGGTGGCCCAACGAATGCCCAGGGCATTGCCTGCCGTCGACCATGGTAGTAGCCCCATGCGGCGCCAGAACCTCGACGCCTTGCAAGGTGTGCACACATCTCTGCTCATGCGGGTACTCCATGACCAGGATCCCCACCGGTTCCGCTGCCGTTTCCCCTAGCATCAGGCATGCTGTAGGCTCGAAGGGCTTTATGAGAGCTAAGCCTGGCGGAATACTCCATGCGAAGGGCCTCTCGCAGTATTTAAGTTGTGCTCTGGCTTCCTTTAAACCCTATAGCAGAAAAAACCCCTAAAACCATCTTAACACAGCCTAAAACTAACTTTAATATCCGAAACCCTAAAGGTAAGCCCTAAAACCTAAAACTCTAGGCCTTTACACATTGTTTCATTTATCTTACTAGTATGGGCAGTCCTGCGAGCAGGTCAACGACTTCCTTGAGTCCTCCACTTGGCCTCTGAGGCACTGGCGGGCTTCTTATTGGCTGTAAACTCAACTTTTCAACTTTTGGGGTTCTTATAAGGTAGTCGATTCTGAAAGTTTTAACTTTTATTGCATTGGGTTTTGGGCCAGTGAGGCTTCTAACCCAAAATCTTTCGAAGCCCTGAACCCTAAACCCGACTAAACCCTAAACCCTCAACCCGACTAAACCCTAAACCCTAAACCCGACTAAAACCTTGGGCTTCGGCGTGGATTTTAGGGCTTCAGGGTTTCGTGTGCAGGGGCTAGGGATCCTAAGGTTTGGGTTTAGGGCCTACGTACGTGCACATATATATATATATATTTATTTATTTATTTATTGATTTACTTATTTATGTATTTTTATAGTTTTTATTATATATATATATATATTTGTTTATTCATTTGTTCTCATACATATATATATATGTTTATATGTAGATACGTATACACACACATTTATGTGTATACCTATCTACATATACAGATCCACACGCATATACATATGTATTGATGTGTAGAGATCAGGGGTTTCGGGCTCGGCTCTGGACGGCTAATCCAAAACCAGAAATGACCTTACAGTTCGGTTATTATAACAATCCCCAAGGGTCCATATAAATATTTATTTATTTATTTTTATTTGTCTATTTAGTTATTATGTATAATGGAACCAGGTCCACCAAAACCATTATTAGGATGGCCTTTTGGTGTCTAATTCCATAATGAAAGTGTATATGTATCCTCTTGCAACCAAACCCTTGCAGAAGTAGTCCAGCCGCTAGCCTCTCAATGCGCACTCCCACCACCCGCAAACTCGAAACCCTAAATCCCTAAACCCTAAATTCCGAAACCCCAAATCCTCAACCCTAAATCCTAAACCCTAAACCCAATAGAACCCTCAGCCCGTCTATCCTCCTCCGAAAACATTAAGCCTTTGACCAATCGTACCCTTGCGGCTTCAAAGGCAAACACGAACACCCAAAACCCAAACCTGAACCCCAAGCCTAACCTTAGAAGTCCCAAGCCCTAAACCCTAAACCCCAAACCCTAAACCGTAGAAGCCCTAAACCCTAAACCCCAAACCCTAAACCTTAGAAGCCCCAAGCCCTTATTCGGAAACAATCATCAAACCCTAAACCCTAAACCCTAAGCAGGTCGATGGACCTGGTTGCCCTCCTAGAGTTAGAGGAGCCCGACCAGGCATCCTTTGAACTGCCACAACGGGAGCTGCGGTGTGGGGCTGATGGGTCTAAGGTTCAGTCTTTAAAGGTTTGGGGTTTAGGGTTTAGGGTTTTTTGGTGTAGGGTTTCGGGTGATTTAGGTTTAGGTTCGTGGGTAGTTATGAGTGGGTTTTTAAGTAAGGGAACTATGGTTATAGCCCACACTAGTGGGCTTATATTTCCACCCATACCCACCCATGAACCTACAAGTAGGGTGTGGGGTCAAGGGATGTTTCGGGCTTGGCGTTTAGGGTTTCGTTGTGTTGCACTTTAGTTTAGGGCTATCTGGGTGTTTAGGAGTTTGCCTTACTTTACATGGTTTTCACGGTTTATAGTGCTTCTAGGTCCACCGGCAGTGCCCATTTTGCTCGCTCCGTTGAAATGTGACACGGTCTCCCTGTTGTTAGCACTGAACAGTACGTAGTGACACAGGAGCGTACACACAAATTCTAAGGGCTGTTGCATGACAATTGAAATCGATACTGTTTGGGTTTAGGGTTGGCATCTGTTTTCCCCAGCATTAGTCAAAGTTCCATAAAAGTGCTTCAGTAGATTGCTACAGGGGCTGACATTATCGGGCTTTCCAGCGGAACCCACATCGTTTTATAAGGTTCCTGCAGCGTTTGCAGCAGGCAAGTTGTACACGACTTGGGTTGTTGTTGAAAGCTTCAAATTTGAAGTGTCGGATTCCGAGGACTCTTCGCACTGCAAGACTTCAACAACGGGGACGTGGTGTTGGTCCCGAAGCAGAACTGGCATACACACGATGCCAGCGATCAGTTCCCTTCCTCTGGCACTGGACAGTTGCCCATCCTGGTTGTGCCAGTCGTTGATGGCCTTGGCCGCAGCCGAAATACTCTTTGAAGGCATGCGGTTCAAGCGCTCGTGCCTGGGATAATGCTGTAGTTTTAGTGTTTTCCGTTGGTTCTGAACCCTTTAATTCTAAACCCTAAACCGAAGCCCGAAACCCTAAGCCAAAATCCTAAGCCCGAAACCCTATACCCTTGAAGGAACCCTTGTAGGTCTCTTAAAGGACTCCTTATACATCCCTGATATGGTATCTTAAAGTACATTCCTGAACAAGAACCCTAAGCCCTAGAGTAGCCTTATATAGATCCCTTGTGAGAGCCCTTGGAGGGAAGTGGTGTTTTTTTTTTTTGCTGTGGCCCCGCCGGGTCTTTTTAGACCCGATGTAGTACCCCAGACATTTTTTGTTATTGTCTAAAAAGACCCGGCGGGGCC